>CM060732.1:1266293-1497994 GCA_030704615.1 Takakia lepidozioides | reverse complement strand
TCCTTTCTATTACTCTTTCTTTTTAGTTCTTGCTTTCTTCTTCATCTGACTCATCTTCAGAGTCATCATCTTTCTTTTCTCTCTCTGAGCATTCCCAATTGCTCAATTCTGTCTTGCAGTTTCAAATGCTCCTCCACTGTATTATGGGGTAACATATCCACTTTCTTCTGCAACTCTGGTCTTAGTCCACTCACAAACCCAAGTCTTCTGTAAACCGGGTGCTGGTACTGCAGCCAGCTTTTTCATCAATTCCATCTTCTCCATTATTTACTCTTCAACAGTTTCATGCTTCTCTTCTTTCAGCTGTTTAAACTTCCATACACTTCATCCTCAGTTTACTTGTCCTGAACCTATTTCGAAATGCTGTATTCAAGCCATTCCAGGTTAGAAATGATTATCAGGGAATCTTGCATACCATTTCACTTGCTTTCTTGATAAGTGAACAAGGAAACAGTCTCATCTTGGCATCATCGCCATTCTCATTGTTCACTATACAAATTGCTCAAATTGGCTAATTGTACATCGGGATCCCCTTTTCCTGAATATATTGGAAAGGGTGGTTTTGCCCGTGTTGGTTGTAACGCCATCTGTGGCCCTACCTTCTGCCCACTGACAGGTGCTGGCACCCTTGCTGGTGCTGGTCCTTCTGGACCTGGTGTTTTTGTGGGGATCTTCCACCAAGGGTGGCCCTTGAGCACTCCCTGCTTCTGGCCCCACGATATTCACAGTATTCCGCTTCAGTTGCACTACTTCCCACACTCCCTGTCCCCCCAGAGCCAGATCCAGGCAGCCCCGCCTGATCCCCCTGAGCCGACAACCTTCGTTGGCCTGTGATCTAAGTGCTCCACTGATCCGGTCCAACGGGTTGGGATGTCCTGGTGGTAGTCTCAACCTCAGTGTTGGGTCTACTTCTTCATATTCTTCCTCTTCCAATTCTCTCTCCGTTTTCATCCTCAAGTTCTGCCCTTGGGTTTATTTTCACTCATGTAACTCAACTGTAATGGTGTTGGAGAGTCTGAACTCTCCGTTGGCTCTGCCACATCCTCATCTCCTTCTTCATCTTCTGCTTAGAAACTGAGTTCCTGCTTTTGGTGTTCCATGCCAACTCTTATCAAAGATTTCTGTCAAGTCTTTTATCCAAGGATGTACCTCAGATCTTTCACCTCGTGATTGATCTTCTTCCTGTATCAATTCCCTTAATCTTTCTTGCAAAGAAACAGAAGGAGTGGATCCAACTCTAGTTCTTCCGGTATAGGTGATGCACTTTTTGATCTTGATGGTGTGAGAGGTCCAGATGATTCCCCTATGTCTATTCCTCTCTCCAAAGATATGGATAATTAGCTTTCAGATAGCTTTCTCTTTTTGATGAATATCTTTGTCGTCTAGCTTTCTTTCATCACTCATGTCCCATGTCTTTCATTTCTTTTAATGTGGCAATAACCAAAACTCTCTTCTGTAATATCTCTCGTATATGCCTGGATTTCTTTCAAGCTTCAATGCACCCTTGGCTATACTTGAAGTCTCCGTTACCATATAACCATATGACAAACAAGTCTGAAAAGCTGTTCTTGTTCTTGGTGTGAGTTTGATCCACAAAATATCCTTGGAATCCAATTCTTTACCAGTACAAGCTCTTCATGCATATGAGTATAAACATTCACCTTTCTTTTTCCCAGCCTTCAAACTCTACTCGTTTAATGGATAGCAACGCTATCACATAAACTAATGTTGGTAACCAACGTGCTCTTCCTCTACAGGCTACCTGATAAATCTTTATCACTCCTTTCTCCAGACCCATTCTGGATCAGCATCATGCACTCGTTTAAGAATATTTTCTTTACATCCGTCTGGCAATTCCAAGAACCTTTGAAAGAATTGTTTGGACAATCTTTCTTCCTTCGTTCCACAGGGAATTTGATTCACTTCAAATTCTTTAATGGTCCAACCACCATGATCCCACCAGATGCCTGTCACATCTGGTTGTTCATGTCCCAGTCCCCAGTATGGTCGCCAAATGTCGCGCGGCTTTTACTCACCCATCCCTTCGCTATCCGAGGCGGAAACTCCAAGATAGAAGAGTTGGAAATCTCTAAGTACTCAGCCGCGCAGAACAATCAGTCATGACCTACAGCTAGTGTATCATGGGGGTGTTTCCTATTTGTTTCCTTTTCCGCATTCATCTTAGCTACCTTACCATTGATAATTAAGTATCAGTTTGCTTCATCAATTTATCGGTTTCCTTCACTCCTCCATTCAATCCACAGCTTCACTCAGATCTCTCTACACAGTGTGATTGTATCGTATAATATCAGATTATGATTTATCAGGTATCAGGCCGAAGCCATTGTGTCTCTATTCTCCTCTACAATATCCCTACAGCTTTGCATATAACAAGCATCTACTAATCCTCTTTCCTCCTTCATCGTGCTCACCGACTTCCGCTCCCGTCTCACTCCGAAATCCTCCCCCCGAATCATAATCCCCTCTTCATTCCCCGTTTTTCCTTTATCCTCCTATCCGCGGTTCTAACCGTTTCCCTCTCTAACCGTCGTATGTGAATTAACATGTTCCCTTCACAGGTGTTGTTCCCCACAGTCGTTCCCTGTCCTACTCTTCGTTCCTATTATCGTGACAGCTGTGTAAGCGGTGACTGGGGTGTGGCTGTGCCGGGCTGTGACTGGCTGTGTGGGCTGTGTCTGCTGTGACTTATGCTATTCAAGTGAAGGTAGCGAGAAGGTTCCAAAATTACCACGCTCCAATGGTCGCTGCATAATACATTCATAGGAACAAGTTACTCAAGCCAAAAACTTACAAAAATGGAATGCATGTACATTGTCAACATAACATAATGGTTGCAGGGAACACTCACTTAAAAGTAATAGGGACAATGAGCGCTTCCACACCAACACAATCAAGGGAAGGGAACCTTCTTTCCATCCAAATTTGTATGGATGTGAGTCCATGTCCTTATCTAGCGCAATGGTCGCGAAGGCAAATCCATGTGAAGCTGTCCAGTATACGTATTTTACTGCAGACACGCTTGGGCATAGATAGTTTTTTGCAAGCCACCCAGAAGTCCATCAAATGGTCACTGGTCTAGCCCCTTGCAGCCACCAACTCATCTGCATCTTCTAGTCTAAGAGGGAGTTGAGGGGACGGACACTCCTGGAAAAACCACATGTCTGAGGTTTTTGCCACCAGTGCACCACATGAAAACCTAGAGAGAGCCCACACAGAACTTCCTGTCAAAACCAGCATGAGCATTGAGCACATTTTCTTGTCCGCTTTCGAAATCGCATGCTCCTATGTCCTCGTGCGAGTCCAGGTTCACCAATCCGCCGTGAACAGTGCCGAGGTGGGTGCCGCATGTACGAACAATCAGTCCGTCTTGCAGGTCTAGTTTTAGCAACTTTATGACCTGAACCTGGTGCTTGCACACATTCCCTTTCAGGGTCCACGGGCATGTGCAGTAGGCCCACTGCGACTCGGGATTGTGCATCGTGTAGGTAGTGTTTGGATCAGAGGAACTGATGACATAAGCTGGCTGACCAGGTCCGCCCGGAAAAGTTACACGCGACAGAGGTATGTCACGGGCTGCACATATTGCACTGGAAATGTACTTTTCTTGTTTATCGTTGCGAATGAACCCATGCGTCTTCAGATGAATGGAGTACCAGTAGTGGATAAGAACACGCCCTGTCAACTCCCATATGAGCCAGTCGGCTCTCCAACCCGTCATTTTCCCTTTGCCCATATTCAATCTCGCCTTTAAGTTACCGTGATATGCCTCAATGCTTGCATTCGTATCTTGGCTTGCATGTGGAATGTTCCGGGCAGCTGTACACCACATTGCAATCTTGGGAACCCAGTACACATGAATGTAATGGAGAAACAAATGACCTGCAGGATATTTCTTTTTCTAAATCCTCAATTTTTCTTTACCCATTTGACAGCCTCGTCTTCTTTATGAGGTCCACCTCTGCAGTATATAAGGTCTCCCATATCTGCCAACAGTTTCGAGGCTGTTCCCGGATCACTGATTTTCTGGCATGATTGCTTGACCCAGGCCTTGCGCACATGCCAAAGGCAGAGGAAAATGCTTATTCCTGCGAAAACAAACCTGCACGGACCACATAGTGAGAATGACGTTGGACATCGGGCAGACCACCAAGCAGACCATATAACAGACCATATTGCGGACCATGGAGCAGACCACACAGGATACCAGAGAGCACAATAAAATTTGTGGCAAACCGGATTGCATTGATTTATGCTTCAGCGTCATCCACAATGAAGGCATTTGGGTGCCAACTGGGCTTTTTTGCTAGGAGGGAATCACGCAATGCTGACATCCACGGGATGAGGTCTGATGTTCGGTTGCGTGCTGACAATATGTATGCAACCGGAATTCCGTTCAATGGAGTTGGAGTTCTCCAAGCATGTAAGATAGTATGCAACCCTCTTCTACATCAACATGTCATAGACGTAAGCACAGGAAGAATTGGAAGTGCGGGAATATGGTGCAGAATGATAGAGGTTAGATATGTGTTAGTCTTGGAAGCGTTCTCGTTCTAGGGTCACGTTGAACGGGGCACAATTTATGTAAAATTGGGTGGAACACCCGGTCTCTACTCTCCTCTCCAAGTACAAAGTCGCCGCTCTCCCAGGGAATACAGGCCGTTTGGACGCGCACTTAAGTGCCCCAGTATCCAGAGCGACTCTCATTCTTCCAGTAAAGATCTTTGCCAGGAAAATGGCCCATTCCTTTGGTTGTTTGAAGACATTGTCGCAGTGGATCGGGTAAGAAAGTTTCAGGTGGCATCATCGGTCGATGCCATATACCACTAAAGTTGTCGCGGCCCTTTGCCTTGAGGGCAGGGGGTCGGGACACAAGGGGCTGCCCCTGTGGTGGGGGCAGTAGCAGCGATAGGTATGGGGGCTGAAGCACCCTTGAGTGCCCAAGGCACTCAAGGAGGCGGAGGCGCTCACTAGGTGGAGCCCCGCACACCGGGTTGCGGTGGGGGTGGCTCCACAAGGGGTGGTGGTAGCTTAGCGGGACTTAGTGGGGTGGCATAGGACTCACCATGGGGTGGAGACCTCGTGGTGGGAGTCGTGGGGAGTCTTGGGACTCATCACGGTCCATTGGGCCGCGGTGAGTGGGCCAAGACTCACCGCGACTCACCACGGGAGTCGAGGGTTTTCGTGGTGGTTCGCCATAAAATGGCATGGCTGGTTGTGAAACCCCCGCGGACAGCTACAGAAGTATATATAGGGAGTAGTAACCCCGAGAACGGTGCAAGCCCGTTGGTGACCAAAAACTAGTGAGTAAGCGAGCGAGCCGGAAAGCGACCAAAGAGTGGGGAGCTGTTCCGGACTGCCATCTACCAAAGGGAATTCCGCTAGTCCAAATAGGTGGAGGGTTTAGTGGGAAGCGAAGGGGGGACCGTTATGTCCCGGTGAGCAGCCGAAGCTCCAAGTTGGCCCGGCGGCCAGGTTGGGAGTCAGGCGCGCGCATCAAAGCGAGTAACTATGACTTGAAGGGGAGCTTACCGAAGTGAGGTGCGCGACACTTGGTATCAGAGCTTAGAGTTCAGTACGCGATCGTCCTTGGGATTGGCCTCATCATGGGGTCGGGCAAGCCAAAGCGAAAGCGGAACGGCCCAAAAGATGATGATCCTGGTGAGCCCGATGGGGGCGACGTGTCACCGAGGCGGCCGTTTGAGGAAGCGATGCATGTTTCCGAAAACGAGGCCGCTCAAGAGCGGGAGGAATCCGAGGAGTCGGAGCCCGAGGAATCCTTGAGAGCTCCGACAAACCAACAGATGCCTCCCATGCCGGCAGCCTTTTGGGAAGGGTTGTTGGCGCAGTTTGGCGGGACGTTGAAAGACGTGTTGAAGGCGGCTAATGCCACTTCCACTAAGGCAAAGTTTAAGGTGAAGCCTAAGGAACCCGGCACCTTCGAGGGCGTCCGAAATCGGAAGGCACTCAACACCTGGCTCTTGGAGCTAGAGCAGTACTTCCGGGCGGCCAAGTTGAGTGACGAGGATCGGGTGGAAGTGGCTCCCACCTATTTGAGGGGCTATGCTCAACAATGGTGGCAGAAACGCCTTCACGACCGAGGCCCAAGCCCGGAAACCTTGAACTGGAGTGGGTTCAAGGAATTGATGAAGAGACAGTTTGTGCCCCTCAACGCGTCCTGGCTTGCCCGGGACAAGATGAGGAATTTGAAGCAAACAGATGACATTCGGGGGTATGTCCAGGCTTTCAATGTGCTGTTGCTCGAAGTCGCGGACATGGCAGAACCAGAAATGGTCTTCAACTTTGTGGCGGGACTGGCCCCATGGGCCAGGCGGAAGTTGGAGGAGAAGCCACCCAAGACTTTGAACGAGGCAATTGAGAGGGCTGAATGTTTTTCGAGATGTCCCTAGGGGTGAGAGACAAGGCCGTACGGAGCTGAACCACAAGAAGACCCGGCGGGAAGGTGACTCCTTCCGACCGGAAAAGAAGTGGGATAGGCCACGCGGCGACAATGGCACGTGGAAATCGAAGGGAGGGCCTTCACACGTCAAGGCGGCACCCGGTGCTTCGAAAGGAAAAGCGGGTGGAGCGGCTTATGGCGGACAGAAGGCGACCTTTGATGGAGTGTGTTTCAATTGCGGGGAGCCCGGGCACATGGCCAAGAAGTGCACGAAGCCCCGGCAATTGAACATGACTCGGGCGACCACGGAGCTGTCGGAAGATACCATCAGTCGCTTGGTGGAAGCGGTGGTCGCCAGGACTTGCAAGGTAGGCAATTTTCTTGTGAGTTGTATCAGGAAACTGGCGCCTTACGAAAAGGGAGTCAGTTATTGTTCGTGGATGGGATAATATCCGGAACTAACGTGTCGTTGTTGGTGGACACAGGAGCGTCGCACTCCTTCATGACACCGGCAACGGCACAAAAGCTGGGACTCCCGACAAGTGACGTGGGGGCCTCTATTGAGGTGCGTTCTGCCAAAGGAGAACCACAGTTGGCGACAAGGTTGGCGTTTGATGTTCCTCTTCAACTGGGGAGTTGGGAGGGACGTGAGAACTTCACCATCTGCGAGATCGATGGAGTGGATCTCATTTTGGGGATGACCTTTTTGAGCAAATCCGGAGCGGTCATAGATGGCCGCAAGAGAGTAGTCACGCTGCCATGTGGGAATGGTGGCGAGGTCTTACGAGTGTCGGAAACGCCCAAATCCGTGGGAGGGCGAATAAACCTTCTGTCAGCAAGGGAGTGGGCCGTGGAGGAGGCACACGAGCCCCAGTTTTTGCTTTACATTAGAGAAGTGAAGGGAGAAGGCGATGGGGAGCCGAGCCCAGATTGGATCAAGGGGATTTTGGAGAAATACCAGGATGTGATGCCGGAGGATTTACCAAGCGGCTTGCCACCGCGAAGAGGAGTTGACCACAAGATTGAGGTGATACCGGGATCGGAACCGCCTGCCAAGGCACCCCCTACCGGTTGAGCCACAGAGAGTTGGTCGAGCTGAAGACTCAGCTCAAGGATCTAATGTCAAAGGGGTACATCCGGCCGAGTAAGTCACCTTACGGAGCCCCGGTGCTATTCGCAGACAAGAAGGATGGGACGCTGCGGATGTGTGTCGATTACAGGGCTCTGAATAAGGTGACTATCAAAAACCGGTACCCTTTGCCAAGGATCGACGACCTCTTCGATCGGTTGGCAGGAGCGAAGTATTTCAGCCGGATCGACTTGCGCTCCGGCTATCATCAAATTCGGGTGGCGGAAGGAGATGAGGAGAAGACCGCGTGCAGGACAAGGTATGGTTCATATGAGTTCTTGGTGATGCCTTTTGGGCTCACCAATGCACCAGCGACATTTAGCACGCTGAAACAGCCTTTTTCAGGAGTGGTTGGATGACTTTGTGATCGTGTACATCGACGACATCTTGGTGTACTCGAAAACAAAGGAGGAGCACCTGGAGCACCTCAAAAGGGTGTTCCAGAAATTGCGAGAAGGGAAGCTGTATGCCAAAGCTTCAAAGTGCGAATTCGGGGTCACAAAAGTGGAGTTCCTGGGGCATGTGATTACACAGGATGGGATCAAAATGGATGACAGAAAGGTGAGGGCGATCTTGGACTGGGAGCCTCCGACTTCGGTCCCGGGAGTGCGATCCTTCCTAGGACTCGCCTCCTATTACCGGAAGTATGTGAGAAATTTCGCCAAGATCGCGGGGCCGCTGTCAGACCTTCTGTGTAAATCCAAAGTCTGGGCATGGAACACCTTTTGTGGCCAAGCTTTTGCTGAATTGAAGCAGCGGATGGCGGAAGCTCCAGTCTTGAAAATCCCGGAGTTCGATCGTCCGTTCGAGATTCATACAGATGCGTCGGACTTCGCGATTGGGGGTGTACTTATGCAAGATGGACGTCCAGTGGCTTACGAAAGTAAGAAACTGAATGAAGTGGAGCGACGGTGGCCGACGCACGAAAAAGAGATGAAGGCGGTGGTGCACTGTCTTGAGCTTTGGCGCCACTATGTTGGTTCCAACCCAGTGAAGGTGTTCACGGACAATGTCACGGTGAAGTATTTTGCCACGCAGCCCAAGTTGTCCCCAAAACAACTTAGGTGGCAAGATACTTTGGCGGTGTTCGACGTGGATATCCAGTACAAACCGGGACGAGACAACGTGGTGGCCGATGCTTTAAGTAGAAAGCAGCAGCTCTTGTTGGTGTACAAGGGCGAGACGGCGCTCCAAAGGAAGATCCGGAAGGATGAGCTGGCGAAGTCCGTGATGCAGGACTTGAGGATGGGGGTTAAATCGCAGTTCCACTTGCAAAATGGACTGCTCCGGTATAAGCAAAAGCGTCTCTACGTGCCGAAGGGAGGGATCAGAGATAGCCTCTTGAGAGAATGCCATGATAGCCCGCTTGCGGGCCACGGCGGAGCCAAGCGCACTGCGGCACTCTTGAAGAAAGAGTATTTCTGGCCCAAACTGAGGGAGGAGGCAGAGGAGTATGTCAAGACATGCACCACATGCCAACAAAACCGGAGCGAGTACAAAAAGCAAGCGGGGCTGTTACAACCCTTGCCGATTCCAGAGGGGACTTGGGAAAGCGTCTCGATGGATTTCATGACTGCTATGCCGCTGTCAAAAGGATTCGATGCAATCATGGTGGTGGTGGATAGGTTCAGTAAAATGGGCCATTTCATCCCCACCAAGGAGACGGCAACGGCGCAGGAGACAGGGCGACTTTACTTCGCCCACGTCTTAAAGCATCATGGAGTCCCGAAGGATATTGTCTCGGACCGCGATCCAAAGTTTACGAGTAAATTTTGGAGGCACTTTGGAAGAAGATGGGGACGAGGCTGAAGATGAGCACCGCCTTCCGACCTACGACGGACGGCCAAACGGAAAGAGTGAATTCCGTAGTGAAGCAATTCTTGCGGAATTACGTGTCGGCAGACCAATCAGACTGGATGGAACACTTAGACGCGGCAGAGTTCTGTTATAATAACACAGAACACTCCGCAACGGGAGTTTCCCCTTTCGTATTGGTCTATGGAAAAGCACCTCTGGTGCCGACAAGTTGGGCCGCCCAGGACGTTGAGGAACCGGCAGTAGCGGCGGTACTGGAAGAACGCGAGCGTTTGTTGAAGCTCGCAAAGTACAACATTGCCAAAGCTAGGAAACGGTATGAAAGGCAGGCGAATCGGAAGCGGAGGGAAGTGAAGTTTGAGGCAGGCACAGAGGTCTGGTTGAACATCAAGAATTTCCGACTACCTCCGGAAGTGAGTCCGAAGTTCGTACCTCCGTATGCGGGACCCTTTCGCATTCGGAAGGTTATGAATGAGGATGTGTATGAATTGGAGCTGCCGGCAAACAGCAAGGTGCACCCAGTATTCCATGTCTCCCTTTTGAAGCCTTACTTCAAAGATGAAGCGCGTCCGAATCGGCATCAAGTGTTGCGTCCGCCACCTATGCTGTTGGATCATGAAAATGAACCTGAGTACGAGGTGGAGGCAATACTTAAGTCGAGGAGGTTCAAGAACCGAGAAACGGAGTATCTCGTCAAATGGAAGGGCTATCATCATGTGGAGGCATCTTGGGTGCGTGCCTCAGAAATGGGAAACGCATCCGAGGCGGTTGCAGCTTTCGAAGGGCGACCTCAAAAGCGGAAGAAGCGTTGATGGGGACATCAACCTTGGAGCGTGGGGGAGGAAATGCATGCTTAGCCCGGCTTAGCTAGCTTAGGAATCCGATTGCAAAAACTTGTATTGTACAAAATTTGCTATAAATGAAATGGATTCCAAATGTTGTGCGTCCTATTTTGTTTGGAATGGTGATGCATGGTATGGTTGGCTAGTGTGTAGAATGCATGCTAGCTTATAAAAGTGGGAGAGGTAAATTGGGTTAATCGTGTGTTTGCGTAGTGCCGAAATCGGGTGACCCCCATCCAAGGGGCAAGGAAACTTGCGCCTTCTTTGGGAGTTCACGTGCTAGTGCGCACCTGGCGCGTGCGCGTACTATAACTGCGCTACCGAGGGGGTTGCCTTGTAGTGCGGGCTAACGCGGAAGCTACGTGCTTCCGTTCACGTACTATAATCGTGTAGCCTCGGGACGAAGTCGTAGTGCGGCTTCGGCGTGTTCCCGTACCTCAGGCCAGCATTCCAAGGCGGACCCAATTGTAGTGATTGGGGCGCACGGTTGGTTCAAGGTTATCTTCCTAGTCAAAGAGGGTTCCAGGTGAACCCTTGCTCAAGGTGATGCCAAAAGCGGCATCATGAGCGATCGCAAGCAATGTTGTTGCAGTAAGGCGATTCGATCCTCGGGGAGGATCGTTCCTTGGCCTTGAAGTAGGCCAAGAAGAGTGCACTGGGAGGAGCTTGAGAGGCTCCACCCTTGGCCGGGACTTGGAGGAAGTCGGCCGAACTAGCTAGTGGAGAGTAGAGTCAAGTGTGGGGTTTGGTTCTTTGCCATGGGACGCCATGGTACGGAAACAAACTCCTTGATGTGGGACGCCACAACTTGGATGTTCGTTTCTACAAAATGGACAAGTCGATGAGGACATCGACTCCCTGTTGGTAGGGGTGTGTGTCGCGGCCCTTTGCCTTGAGGGCAGGGGGTCGGGACACATGAGGGGCTGCCCCTGTGGTGGGGGCAGTAGCAGCGATAGGTACGGGGGCTGAAGCACCCTTGAGTGCCCAAGGCACTCAAGGAGGCGGAGGCGCTCACTAGGTGGAGCCCCGCACACCGGGTTGCGGTGGGGGTGGCTCCACAAGGGGTGGTGGTAGCTTAGCGGGACTTAGTGGGGGTGGCATAGGACTCACCATGGGGTGGAGACCTCGTGGTGGGAGTCGTGGGGAGTCTTGGGACTCATCACGGTCCATTGGGCCGCGGTGAGTGGGCCAAGACTCACCGCGACTCACCACCGGGAATCGAGGGTTTTCGTGGTGGTTCGCCATAAAATGGCATGGCTGGTTGTGAAACCCCGCGGACAGCTACAGAAGTATATATAGGGAGTAGTAACCCCGAGAACGGTGCAAGCCCGTTGGTGACCAAAAACTAGTGAGTAAGCGAGCGAGCCGGAAAGCGACCAAAGAGTGGGGAGCTGTTCCGGACTGCCATCTACCAAAGGGAATTCCGCTAGTCCCAAATTAGGTGGAGGGTTTAGTGGGAAGCGAAGGGGGGACCGTTATGTCCCGGTGAGCAGCCGAAGCTCCAAGTTGGCCCGGCGGCCAGGTTGGGAGTCAGGCGCGCGCATCAACGCGAGTAACTATGACGTGAAGGGGAGCTTACCGAAGGGAGGTGCGCGACAACAGTACCCTTTCGCGCACACTTCAGCACCTGCAATACAACCTGCAATACGACCTGCAAAGGTGGAAGCGAAGGACGACAACACGCATGTTCTTGCTAGGAAGGAAGCCAGGCGGCAGGAACAAACGACAGGGGAGGAAAAGATCGAGGAAACACTCGCAGAATGGCGGATGCGATGCGATGCCCTAAATCCGAACGGATAGGATGGCAGTGTGGCTTGACGGTCAGATGCGCGCCACGTCATATGGGGTCTGCTTGGGTCTGTCGGTTCGGTCTACTCTTCCGGCAGACCCAACAGACCTAGCCTGGGCAGATCCAGTTTGGGGCAGACCCAGCGCCGGCGGCTTGAGCCGCGGGCCGGAGGCCACATACCGCGGGTGCCGTGCTTTGCAGTCGGCAGGTGCGGTGCTGCGGGGCTCTCGACCGCGCTTCGCCGCGCGGATGGCCGGTGCGGGGCGGGGGAAACCCGCGGCCGTGCGTCAGTGCGCGTCCTGAACCGCACGTGAGACATAAACTCCCAATTATTCAAAAATGAGTGGCGAACACGTGTGAGCCTTCAGCATGACACCTTTGGGAGGAGGGAGATGGGGGACGGTGCTCAATGTGACGATGGTGGCGGCGGAGAAGGCGGCCACCGTTGAGCAAGCAGGGCCCGCTCGTGCTATATTGGGCCTTCTGCCTGGCGCTGTCTGCTGCCTGCCACATACGCTCTTCTTCCACCATCAATTCATGGCCTGATGCATGCACTCTTGTGTATTTAGATCTTAGGGACGTTCCAACGTGTGCGTCTGGACCTACTTCTCCATGGCCCACACTTGGGGCACGAGATCAATCTGCATCCACAATTAAAGTGAAAACGTACAGTGATTAGGCACCATGAAATTTATGCCTAGCACACTCAGCTCGAGTATCTCCGCAAGTATTTCATGTCGAGCTCAGTCTTGCTTATTTCGCAACAGTCAGAATGTACATCATGTTAAGCTTGATGGACTCCAAAATCTAGGTCAATCTGCTGTCATGGCCCATCATATTGGTATTGCTGAGCTACGACTGTAGCATCGTGTTTCTTGCGGCTCCATATGGCACAACGCAATACCAAGCTGCTTAATTCTTGACCCCTTCTTGCATCACCATGACACAGTACAGTGCTCGTGCGTGCATAATGCCCAATCTCCTCCTGCTGAACAGGCGACCAATATCACCCTCGTAAGAACTTCCTGCATCGCAACTGCAGTCATGATCTAAGAGACTGCCAAACACAATCTCACCCGTCATTCAGGCCCTCATGACACCGGGCATTCCCCCTCAAGTACCTTCTGAATTTCTGGCCGAAATTATCTACTGCATCCGGCCAATGCTTTTTGCATCCTCTCGTGACTGGAGCCCTTACTCTTTACCAGCATACGGCAAAGAAAGAAATGTTGAGACGCTCCAACGAATAGTTGCAGACTTTACATCGAAACCACAAGTCGATTCTGCTACTCAAGTTCCAACTTCGCTACACAGAGAATATTGTCAATGAAGTACCATGTGGCTCGGATCCGATCCATCCGGCCAGATTCGCAAAAGTTTTTCGCACAAGTTCTTATTTTTTCAATTGATGGTTGGAAGTTCGAATCCAGTAGACTTGACCCGTGGATTCCAACGAGCTCTACAGTCAATCAATTAATTGCACTGATCAGTAACGCCTTGCCAGTTTCATTCTACTACTTAAACCTCTGCTGGCCGTGTGGGCCGGGGCAACACCAATGAGGGAACTGATGAATCTTCTGTGAAATGGGTAGTGGACGCCGGCGCCGGGTGCGATGCATGGCCGCCCGTTCCTCAAGAATGTTAGCCTGTTTGTGACTCTCTGTATATATCCAACTTTCGTCTTACCTTCTGCCTCACCAGTGAACCATTCCCTCTTCCCGTTTTCATCCTGACATGCAATACACCCTGTCATCCTTTCATTATCTGCGAGTAGACAACATTATAAAATGATGATTTCCCGTGGAGCTTTATTGAGAAATGTGACATTCTCATTCCAGTTCTTAACGACTTCCAGTTCAAGCGTGGGTGGGGCACTGGGGGGGGCAGACTTAAGAACGTCACAGGATTGCTTTAAATGCATTTCCTGCTCTGTAACCGCGGATGAAGAGAATGTTTGCGGGAATGAGGCATTTACAACAACAAGTAAGTAAGTAGCTCACTTGCTCAAGCAGCCTTGAGCTTTGCGTCTCCCGAAGTGTGAATTTTCTTATTGTGGCGCAATTCTGTGGCTGCATCTCACTGAGGAGCGAGTTAATTTGCGGGCTTTTGTTTACCCTCGCGACTGCTAACCCGCTGTCACCCCGTGCACTTGTGAAGCTTGTTTCGTCTGGAGTCTGGACTGCCCACTTTGGTTGTGACTGCAAAGTCGAGCAGCGTGCAGTACGGACATTTATGTGACAAGAGGCGATCCTCAATAGGTAAAGTCTGTGTACTTATCACATTGATCTTCGAGGGCCGAAATTGTGTACGTCTATATGTGGAGAGCTGTATTTAGATGGCCTGATATTGCTACAACCTCTTACAGAGACAACAGATGATCATTCTAGCAGCACAAGAGTTCGTGCAACTCCGTTCTGGTCGTGGGTGGCGTTGCTCGATAGTTTCAGGAAGTATATATTGCGCGCGTATGATGTATTGCGCTGGTAAATTTTTCGCATTACAGACCTGTGGCAGTCTTGCGGCGTTTATGAGATGAGTTAATTGCTATTTGTAGCGTGGTGGAGAATAATTCTAAAAACTGATGGAGTGTCGGTGTCATGATTCACAAAGGGAGACAGCTGCATAGACGGAAATGTCTTTCGACCGTAGCAGTTTTTCAGTAACAGGTCTTTGATTTCCTTGTTGATGTTTTTTAGCGTTAAGCCCATGCAGTAGAAGGGCTCTTCTGTAGAATATATGCGTCTTGGCTCTCCGCACATGTACGTGGAAAATCTCAGATTGGTCGGGAGATTTTGGTTTGAGGGGTAGGGAAGGGTAAAAATTCGGGACGGGAAGGAGACTGGGTGAAAACGCCAAAGGTGTGGAAGGGGATGTGCCCTTTTATTGTGAGCACTGTGTTTGGGCTTCGCAGCACAAATCTCTCTCTCTCTCTCTCTCTCGTCTCCTGCTTGTTGCGCCCAAACTGAGTACGGGCTGCGGCAAACAACGACTTCTCAATTTATTGGGCACTGACCCTCAAACTCCTTGAAACTTTTCTCAGTGCACCCTTTATAGCTGAGGCACTCCCCTCCTGGGCTACTTTCCCCCAATCGCCCCCACCTTATTTAAACTACGGATATAATTCTTGGCCATGTCAGTACAATTTTTAGAGATTTCTTTTGGTATTTCTGTCACCTAAGACATTTTTGGTCGATTGGGTGTGAATTGCAGGGGTGGCTACATGCTGAAGCGTGCAACTTTGCCTCCGGGTAAGCATCATGCACTCATCACTCATACACCATTTGAGTCAGAGTGACAGGCATACTGTTTCAAGTCCAATCATTATCTCAGACTCAAGGGGTACTTGAGTGGACCTTCTCTGTGGTGAGACAACGACAGCTTCTTCAGTGACTGTAATTCTCATACCTGTGCAACAAAAGGGCTCCAACATTTCAACTTACTAACCGGGTGCCTCGAATAATCAAAGGAGCAAACTTGGTAGGAGGTGACAATGGACCACCGACAACAAAGTTTAAGTGCAAAGGAGGTCAATGGGGTAGGTTGGAGACCACCATCTGTCCCACGGACAATCAGTCCACAAGCAGCACCCTTGAATACATGCACTTCTTCTTCTTTCAGCAAATCACCACTCTGGCCTCAGACTTTTGGTCGATCAATGGACATATACTCAAGGTCGCCCTCGCAGAGACAGCAATCAGGTGACCGAGGATTTGAGGAGGGAAGTATCGGACTGGAGACGACTCCCACCGACCACTTGGTTGCTCCACAAAATGCGGCGGATACAGATCTTAGAGAGCCGCTGCTTTGCAAGTCACCTTCTGTGAACCTCGAAGAAGGGGAGGGATTGGCCAGTAGCATAGAGCAAAGCTCAAGGACCAGGAGTGCAGGACATGGGGCTGCTCTAAATGGGGACATAATCCTGAAAGGGTATGAAGATAACTGCAAGGACATGAATCCAAGCGGTAGCTCCTTCTTTCAGGCGTTCTTAAATGGGATGAATGTCCTTGCAGGTGAAGCAATCCAATCATTTTATTCCAATCATGTGTCTCTGCGTGCTTAGATACTGCAGGTTGAATTTGTGGGAGTTTTCCTCTCTTGTTATTACTGTTCACATTGCACTCTCTTTCTTTGTCTATATTGTTCAAAGTACTTGAGGCTGTTTGCCAAGTTTACCTGTCTTGTTAGTGATGTTGCAAAGAATATTGTCATCATTCTAACCTTTGCTTCTTTTTCTTTCCTGCAATTTGTAACAACCATAGGGCATTATCCCAACTGTTGACTACATGTTTTTTCTGTTATGAAGGCAGTTGCATGCAGACATCTTTTGACATTTTCACTGATGACTCTTGCAGGGGTGGGTATACTTTCAACACCATACGGGCTATCCCAAGGAGGCTGGCTAGGGCTTGGTTTCCTCCTTGCGTTTGCAGTGATCTGTTGCTATACTGCAATTCTGCTCCGACACTGCCTGGATAAAGATCCCCACATCAGCAGCTACCCAGATGTTGGAGAGGCAGCTTTTGGGGCACGGGGACGGTGGATTGTATCTGTACTCTTGTATGTGGAACTCTATGCAGTTGCGGTAGAATTCTTGATTCTTGAGGGTGACAATTTAGCCCAGCTCTTTCCAGCAGCCAGATTTGCAGTTGGGAACCTCAGCCTCACAGCCCACGAAGTTTTTGTGGTGGCAGCCGCCCTCTGTATGCTTCCTACTGTATGGCTACGAGACTTAAGCCTCTTGTCATATATATCTGCTGGGGGTGTGGTTGCCTCCATACTGATAGTACTTGCAGTCGCTTGGGTTGGAGTGTTTGATGGGGTTGGATTTCATCACCAAGGGTCGCTTATAAATATGAGTGGGCTACCTGTCGCCGTTGGTGTGTATGCCTTCTGTTTTTGTGGGCATGCTGTCTTTCCCAGCATCTATGGTTCCATGAAAGACCGCAGACAGTTTCCAAAGGTGTGTAGTTCATGTGCTTTCTCTTCTTCGTTGATGGCTTCTCTTCCTTTTTCCTGATCTTCTCCTGAATTTTTCTTAATCCATTCATGTTGGTTGCATTTTATATCCAAAATGTTTTTCACCTGTCTCAACTCGTGCTTCATCTTTGAACTTCTCCCCACTTCAACCGCGCAATTTGCTGATGTCCGTCATGTTGTTTCCAACCTAGGTGCTGGTCCTCTGTTTCATCTTGTGCACACTCATCTATGGTGGCATTGGAGTTATGGGCTACTTGATGTTTGGAGAGGATCTGCAATCACAGGTCACCCTGAATCTCCCAAGGAAGGCAATGGCTTCCCATTTCGCGATCTGGGTCACTTTGGTGAACCCATTTGCAAAGTATGCACTCACAATCACCCCATTGGCAGTTGGACTAGAAGAGCTGCTTCCTCAGGCGCTGGCTGGCACACACAAGGACATCATGATCTGGGGTACGATATTGCGAACTATCCTGGTAGGTAGTACAGTGGCTGTGGCATTATTGATTCCATTCTTTGGGTTCGTAATGGCCTTCATTGGCTCCCTACTGAGTACCCTTGTTGCAATCATTCTTCCCTGTGCCTGCTACTTGAAGATTTTTGGCCGGCAGGTCTCACGAAGCGAGCAGTCACTGATTGTAGGGATTTTATTTGTGGGGATGGTGGTGGGGATCATTGGCACATATTCTTCTCTCAAAGGGATTCTGGGCAGTTTCTGAAGAGAGTGGGGGATCACCATCCACAATTTTGTCTTACTGCTGCTTAGCCTCGTGGTGCTTCAATGTAGATTATTTGATGATTGCTCTTCTAAGAGAAATGTCATCAGGAACAGTGACATATATACTCTCAGTCTTCTCCTCATGAAAAGTCCAATTTTTATCTTCTCGCAGAGAGTACTGCAATCAATTGTTGCAGACCTTGAATGCAATTTTAAAGTAGCTCCTTATTTTCAGTGTGAAGTGCAAAGCAAATTGGTGAGCAAAGCAACAATAAATAATGTTAAAGCACTGCTTGAAAATTTCCTTTGTAAAAATTGGTGCCTCCCCACACATTAATGGCCTGGTTTCAAGATTCCACAGTTTGCTCTGGGCGTTTGGTGGAATTTTCAGCCAGTGCTGTACGAAAGGTAATGCCAGTGCCCGTGGTGGTTGCAGGATTTTCGTGCCCCAGCGTCTGGTTAGCGCCCTCGTGGCGGGGCCCTAAATTCCTGCAACTACCTTGGGGCTTTACCTCTAACATAAACAGCTTGTGTGGTGCATTGTTTGTATGTATGAGCAGAGGCCTCAGGATTTATATGATGGTATCCTCCAACCAGCCAGACTGGACTATCGGAATCAGTGGAGTTAGTGAATGGTATCGTCATCCTGAAGAGGGGCTGTCTGTGGGGCTTACCATGTTTAAACTTTAAAGGTTTAAACCCGTGTCACCAAAAACTGATGTCCTACTCAAACCGGAAATCAACCACAACAAGTTTGATTTCAGCAGTGGCAAAACTGGAGGTTTGCAATACAAGAAGACCCTCAAATTTGTTTTCCATCCATCGGCTATCGAATTTCTTGAAGCTGCCATTGGGTTCTAGGAGAGAAATTGAATTTGGAGCCAGACCACTGAAAAACCAAAACAGTGATGGACGGAAGATGATATAGGTTGATGAAACGCATTCAAACAAACTCACAACATATAATAGTGCTCGCGAAGTGCTCCGCAGTTTTCCTGAGAGACCAGGTGCTTTCTCGGTTTGTTCAATCGCCCTAGCAGAAACTAGATCCAGTTGGGTCGAAGAAGCACGCAGGATGGTCATGCAAAGTCTACCGATTCACAACCTGCTTGGAAAGGTCTGGAATACTTCTGCCTCCCAAGATCTTAGATGGAGTTATGTGGTTTGGGAGTTTACGGCAGATGTGGCATAGCGTCTATCAAGAGTTTGAGGCCTTCAAGTTATGCAGACAGTCAACTAGTGCATGCAAAACTGTTGTCCGAAAGAGGAGCACTGGCATTGCTACCCCCCTCCCCCCCCCCCGAGATGCAAGTGACATCCCGTATCCCGTATTATGCTCCGTCTAATGGTCAACAGCTGACCAACAGTGTATATTCAACCCTATTGACGAGCATCTCTCCGACCGCTCCCTTTGTGACCTGCATAGCCTGCTTGCAACTCACATGAGATCTTGGCCCACAAAAAAAGTATGCATCACGAAGGCAAGCGAAAATTCAAGCATTGGGCTCAGTGGATCGTTGAAGCTTTTGCAGACGTCTCCTTCGGCATCTCCTTTTTTTAGATATGTGTGCAGGCCGGAATTTGAATGGTGTCCTTTGCAAGTTATCCGAAATTTAAGCTGAGGACTGAGGTACCCTGGCTTGTGCACGTGATTTTGTTCACGTTACCCTGTTCCGAGGCATGGGCATGTAGACGTACATTTGGACTTGTTGCAATTCAGCATAAATTGCACGGGTTTTGGACGCGGGTATGTCTCCACTGTATGGCGGTGGAGCGATTTACATTCTGCCCAAAGAATTTGCGAAATGAAACCCCTCCTGCTCCATCTGAGAAGTCTCACTTGTCTGTCGCTTGCTGGTCCCAGATCATAGTGACTACTTTTGCCTTAACGCATCTTTACGTAAACCGCAGAATCCCGAAGGTGGGATTAAAACGTGGTAAGGCAGCAGCTTGTTAAATGCCAAACATGACAGGAAGTGATAAATCTGGCCGCCTTGAGGAGACAGATTAATGAGGGTTTGCAGAGAAGGACGCAGCGGCGGCGCTCCTGTTTGCGAGAAGGAGCAATGAGTTGGAGGTCATGAAACTAGAATAGACTCGTTCGTCTTTCATTCACAACATCCCTTTAAAGGGATTGTAGCCCTGATTATTTTATTATATTTTTGGTTGGCCGAAAGGCCATTACAATTTATTTGGGATTATTCGGGGAAAAAAAATTAAAACCCCTATTTTCGCCATAAGGCACACACACCGTTATCAGTGAAGTTAGAACCCGTACCCTCATTGAGGTAAACTGAGCCAAAGAGGCCCCGAACATGACCCCTCGGAGAGGGAAGTGTTAACTATGGTTACCAAAAACGAGAACCCTAGGATTTATGTTACTACCCGGGAGGAAGAAACATGAACCGGAAGTCAACACATGAATACAAAGAGTAATGGCACCAGCGTGAGTTAGTGCACTGCCTAGGGATTGGTAATGCTATTACACCTGCCTAAACTGAAGACGGGAGGCTTTAGAAGAGCCCTTAAGATGTTTCCAGTTTATCTCTCGATCGAACTCAGGCGACGCTGTGGAGTGTGTTGCGAATTCCTCTCCAGCTGGGTGGGGGCAGGTCTGGCCAGACACAGGTGTTTGGATTTGCGCTGCTGCAGATGAGGCCTCGATTACCCCAGGTGGTGCGGAATTTATCATGGGAAGCCCCTGCGATCTTTGGTTTCCGTTGGATCTGTGCACAATGCTTGGCCCAGCCTTCCTGGATTATATTCCAAGGTCATAGAAAACAGATGTGAGAAGAGCTGAAACTGTAGAAGTTTGTCCAGAGAAAGTTCTGGAGCATCTTGCTTTCCAGAGGTGCCAAAGTGTGTTGCCTCTAAGTGTTTCGAAAACAGGGCAATGAATAGCTTTCCTTTTTGTTGTTGCGTCATAGTTTAGAAGCAGGATCGTGGGAGAGAGAGGAATGAGGTTCCAACAGGAGTAAAAGTTTTTGATAAGTGGCCAAATGATGGCTGCTCTTGGCACGAGATGAGACAATGTTCGAGGCTTTCCATGATTCCTGATGAGTAGCAGGAGCAAAGGAGGGCGTCCTGAAATTGTAACCATTCGCCCACCTTGAGCACTCTGTTAGCAACTTGCCAGAGGAACGCTTGGATTTTGGCAGGCCTGGACTTTAGCCACACAGAGCCCCAGATTGCGGACCAATTCTCATCTCTAAATCCCAGGTGCCCCCATCTTGACTCCCACTTTGCTTTTAGTGAAATTGGCAGGGACAAAGCCTTATAACCTTTTTTGGTGGTGTACGAAAAGAAGGGTTCTGGTTGTCTTCCAAACTCCCAAGACCATTCGGAAGGATCGAACTGCAGCTCAACAAGGGGCCTGCCAAGAATCCAGATAAATGTGGCAGAGGCAAGCCAGGCTGAGTGAGAAAGACCTGGGGGGGGGGTTGGGGATCCATTTCTTTCGGAGAAGTAGACCAGCAGCAAACTCTGACTGGTGTAAGAGGGTTGGGGGGTAGGATGACATGTTCTTGCAAATGAAGATGGAGGGTTAGGGTGAGAGGGTCAATGTGGAAAGCGTAGGTTGCTTGAGGTGGAATGGTTAACGAACAGGATGGTAAAAAGGTTGTTGTGAATGGTAAGTGCCCAGTAGTTGTACGATGGAAAAATAGGTCCAGTGTTCAGATGCCCAATCCATGTTTGGTCAATGTTCTGAATAAGGTTTGAGTACGACTTGCTTGCTCTAGCCTTTCCCACTGTTGAAGCAATGAGATCCTGCGATTTGACTCCGTTGCCCTGCCACATGTTACCCATTTGGGAGATACCCAGGTTGTCCCATGCTGACCAGCGGCTTGCCTCTTTTCGCTGGGAAAGGCTTGGCTTGTTGGTATTAAGGAAAAGGTATTGACGAAGGATCTCGAAGTAGTTAGAGGGTTCATGTTTTTTGAGAAAGCCTCGCAGCCTCCCCCAAGCCTGCCAGATAGAGTTCCATAGACTGGATCCCACTTTTTGAAGTTGAAACCATTGACAATCCATCGAAATGATGGTGCCCAAGAGGCATTTTTTAAAGGGGAGGCCATTAGAATACTATCTGCCATGTTGAACTTCCACCAACCTCCCTCGGGGCCCATGAACCGAGGTATCCATTTACCTAGAAGGGCTACAATCTATTTTTCAGGGTCGATGATGCCCAATCCTCCCTGTTTTTTGGGCCAGCAATAAATTATCCATTATGTATCTGCCTTTGATAAATCCCGTTTGATTCGGTCTGATAAGGGAGGGCAACAGGGGCTGCAAGCGAAGGGCGAGAGCTTTGGCAATGATCTTGTATGCCACATTCAGCAATGTGATAGGTCTGTAATTAGAGAGGTTTGTCCTATCTCCCTTCTTATACAACAATGTAATGACTCCTTGGGACATTGCAGGTGGCATTGCCTGACAATGAAACAAGTAGTTAGCCATAAGGGTGAAGTCACCCGAAATCTCTGGCCAAAGCTCTTTGTAGAACTCTGCAGTGATGTCGTCCATGCCTGGGGCTTTATTGTTTTCAAGATTGAGAAGCGCTTCTTCCAGTTCATAGTCTGTGAATTCTCCCTCCAATGTCTACGCATTATGCCTAGTTAGGATGGAGGGAGTGTGGACCAAGCAGTCCTTCTACAGCTGGGAAGGCTCCAGGCTGATGTGAGTGCTATGGTATAGATTCCCAAAGTGAGTGGCTGCCAATTTAGCCAGTTCCTTGGGGTGTGAAACCAGATTCCCTGAAACTTGATCGGTCAGTTCCGTGATGTTCTGGACCGCCCTGCGAAGCTTGGTTTTTTCAAAGAAATATTTGCTCATTTTCTCTCCCTTGGTGGACCAGTTCACCCCTACTTGTAACTTGAGCTTTTTTTCGTTCAAATTGTGATGTACTTCCAGGTTTTTCCTTGCTTCCAGGTATGTGAGGTAGGTGTGCTCATCACAACGAGGTGACTCTAGCCTCAGTTGGCAGACTTTAAGGCATTTTGTGAGAGCATACACTTTGCGTTTTCTTATGGCTGCTAGGGTTTGGCTCATCCTCTGGCTTTGTATGTTCACCGCTTTGATTTTATCCAGGAAGCGTTCCGCTGGGTTCTGAGATGCATTTCCTGCTTGTTGCCAGGCGAGGAGGAGCCCTTTTTTGAACTCAGGTAATTTGAGCATGAGGCTGTTTAGTTTGAACATCCCTCTCCCTCTTTGCTGAGTATGTGGGATGCGAATGATAGCCGAAATTGGAGCATGATCAAATCCCTGGGGTATTGGTTCTTGTTGTTGTCGTTGGGTCCATTGAACCAAGTTATACGAGATATAGGCTCTGTCCAATCGGGCCATCTGCAAGTGTTCCAAGGCTCTGTTATTTATCCAAATGAAAGAGAGGTCAGTGTCCATCTGCGAAAGAGGGGCTGCCTCCACCAGATTCTACCATGTTAAAGTCCCCAATGATGATCCAACTGTCAACGTTGGGCTGAGCTGTCATTTTGTCCGAGAGACTGGACCAAAATTGGCTCTTGTCAGAAGAAATATTTGGCGCATAAATGTTAACCAGACCCAACGTGCCTGTGTTGTTTGGGAGCTTTAGGGCACAAAATTGGAGACGTCCAGGGATCCAGGATTCTTCAGCTACGAGCAAAGGTTGCAGAGAGGGCGAGAGAAGGATGGAGGTGCCACCTCGGCTGCCCTGAGAGGTTGTTTTCCAAAGGGCATTGGCCCTTGGCCACAGGTGATCCGTAAGTAGATTTTTTTTGGTTGGTTCAATTTGTGTTCTTGTAGAAAGACTATTGAGTCTTTCTGCAAGAATGGATTGAGCCAAGATTTAATCTTGACTCTCTTGAGAGCAGCTGGGTCCATTCCCAGCCCTCTGATATTCCATGAATGAAGGTCGATTAACATCTGTCAGGCTGATAAGGTTGGGGCTGGGAGCCCCAATTGATGGCCTTGGAGGATCAAAGTAGAACTTAACACGACGATCTTTGGGATGGAGAGATTTGACCCAAGAGTAATTGGCTGGGGCTTTGCGGTTTGTCCTCTTAATTTCCACAAACAACACAGAAAGGTTTTGTTTGGCCTCTTGAGTGAGGGGAGTATTGACACGAGAGAATTGGTCACTTGAAACAGGGTCAATTGACAGGGAGATAATATCAGCCTGTTCCGGATAAAAGGTACTTTTGAGGATGGAGGTGAGCAGAGGATGTGGTTCTGGAGTATCTGGTAACAACACGACTGGACCAGCTTCAAGATCTGAAGGAACAATGATGGACGGGAGAGTCTGTCGAGCCGATTTTCTTGCAGAAGATGGTTTTTTCAGACATAATAACCAACATCTGTAAGGATCAGAAGAGAGTGTTTGGAATAAAATGCATGGCGAGGTGCAAGGGAGAACCTGGATTTGTGGGTTTGTAGACTCAGTGACGCAGAGAGGGGTATCGTGTCCTCCTTGAGGCATAATATTGTTGAAGCTGTTGCTGAGTTAAGGGGAGATATGCAGTTCACTCGTCGTGGCAGCCAAGGCGTCATCTTGTATGTGTTGAGCTTAAAGGTCTGCGAGAGGTTCTTCATCTGAGGAAGATCCCGATGATGGTGGTTTGACACCCGCTAGATGGTCCCTTGTTCTTTGAAGTTCCATTCTACGTGTGTTACCGTCAATGTCGCGCACCTCACTTCGGTAAGCTCCCCTTCAAGTCATAGTTACTCGCTTTGAGCCATCTGCAATATGCATCACTCCATCATCTTCAGGCAAGGGAACTCTCCATCAATCCTCATCACCTCGGATGACTGGGAATGTGTTGAATCACTATGGATTACCACGTAAGATTTAAGAGTTTTCATGAGAACCTGTCCTCCCAATGGATGCCCTGATTCTATGATCAAAAACAAAATCCAGGAGTTCTTCAGGGCCTACCAGCCACACTACCTTTTGACAGAAACCACCAAAATCTATTGGGGGGCATACCTGGAAGAGCATCCAGGGCTAAGCTGTAAGCCATCTACTCATGTACTGGCTATGTTGGAGGAGGCGGACATCTACCATCTTGACCCCCCCATGGGTGATCTATGGGTTCATGAACTCGGTCTTGACACTCCATGCGGAGGTCACAAACTCCAAATCAGAAATCAGGACACCCTTATCAATGCATTCCAGATCCTAGGGGCAATAATCGAAGTAGAGATTGACTGTCGCAGCCCTTTGCCTTGAGGGCAGGGGGGTCGGGACACATGAGGGGCTGCCCCTGTGGTGGGGGCAGCGACAGCGATAGGTATGGGGGGCTGAAGCACCCTTGAGTGCCCAAGGCACTCAGGGAAGCGGAGGCGCTCACTAGGTGGAGCCCCGCACACCGGGTTGCGGTGGGGGTGGCTCCACAAGGGGTGGTGGTAGCTTAGCGGGACTTAGTGGGGGTGGCATAGGACTCACCATGGGGGCGGAGACCTCGTGGTGGGAGTCGCGGGGAGTCTTGGGACTCATCACGGTCCATAGGGGCCGTGGTGAGTGGGCCAAGACTCACCGCGACTCATCACCGGGAGTCTAGGGTTTTCGTGGTGGTTCGCCATAAAATGGCATGGCTGGTTGTGAAACCCCCGCGGACAGCTACAGAAGTATATATAAGGGGAGTAGTGACCCCGAGAACGGTGCAAGCCCGTTGGTGACCAAAAACTAGTGAGTAAGCGAGCGAGCCGGAAAGCGACCAAAGAGTGGGGAGCTGTTCCGGACTGCCATCTACCAAAGGGAATTCTCCTAGTCCCAAATAGGTGGAGGGTTTAGTGGGAAGCGAAGGGGGACCTTTGATAGTTTGGAGTGACTAAATTGACATGATACTGCCAATGTGACAAGAGGAAAGTATCCAAAAACAGGTAACAAAGATGAGGAGGTTTGTTTAAGACAGATCTTTGCAAAGGTCGGATTATTGGCGATTTCGGTAAGAATTTTGGGTGATTGTACCATCATTGAAGGATGGCCTTTGGGGGCAGAAGGGGGTGATCGATTCTGCACTTTCGTTTTGCCTTTGTCCTTGTGCCCCTTCGTGTGATTGTGGGTGCTTGTGCCTGCTTCCAGATACATCGGATCCATGCCGTTTCCACGAGGTTTTGAATATGTTTTTTTTTTAATGAGCTGTAGGTGATCAGCAGGGGTGGCAGCTGGTTGCTGAACTTGAGGATGCTGTCTTGGAAGCTGGGTTCTGTTGTTGTTGTGGTCCTGAACAGGAGCAGTGCTGCCTTGTGGAGAAGACACAGAGTTGGTTGATCTGGGACGTGTGATGGGCGAGCGTTTCCTCTTTCCTATAGGGCAATTAACCTTAATATGCCCCATTTGTCCACAATTGAAGCACGCTGATGAGGAGCAGTCTTCAATGAGGCGAATAGTGTAGTAGTTCCCGTTGTCGTCTATAGGGAGTCTGACATATTCTGGGAGGATGTCTTCATTTGGCATAGTAAGGACCATTTTTGCAGAGCCTGTCTCATAAAGCCTGGATGCTATGGTCACTCCTTTCCACGCCGGATCTTGCCCCAAGTATTCTGTGTCCTTCTGTGGGTCAAAAACTGCTAAACAGCCTAGATAGAACCCAAAAAGCTTGGCAATGTCTGGCAGGTTAACAAGGTACTGGTCAGGGATAAATGGCAATGAAACTATTCTTGGTCCCCAAAGTTTCCCATTCATATTGCCCAGGTTGGAATTCCATGGGAAAATATTAACATTAAACCTTTTGTATGGGGGTTGAATTTGAGTGCTTGAGCTGCTGCCTGTTCTGTTTCAAATACGATGGAATAGAACCCCCGCCCTTTGGAGTGGCAGAATTGTTGCTTAATCTCTCCTGTACCTCCCAAGTATCTTGTCGCCCAGTCCTTGACGTGTGTTCTGTTCACCTTCTTGCCTGGAAAATGCAGTAAAATACCATTCTCCTCCATTCTTTCCACTCTCTTGTAAAGCTCTGGAAGGTTAATGTCCGCCAGTGGGAAGTCCTTGTTCATAGCTACCTGTTTGGTAGCTGTCTCCTCAGCGTAGTCTTCGGCTGGTGGAGATGGGGAAGGGCCTCCAAACAATGCAGGATCTAGCCTCGACATTTTTAGAAGGGGCAAGGGAGGGGATGGAGTGTCAACATAAGAGGATGAAGGCCTGGGGGATGGGTGTCTCATTACTTCGGCCCCTCCAGCATACCTCAATAGCGCTTGATGAGCCAGAAAGAACCCTGTACCCGATGAGGGAGCGAAGCTCCTGTGCTGCCTCTGCGTAGGGGCGGAGGGGTGACGAATCCCTGCACTAACCTTCGATGTAGGAGCGACATATCCGCTGGGACCCATAATGCAGAGGGAAGGAAATGATCGTATTGAAAGCAAAACACCAGCAAACAGAAGAGAAGAACGCAAAACGAAAGCGCAAGGAGACGAGGAACGAGTACGTAGAGGATTTAGCTGAGAAAGGAAAGAGAGGGAGAGAGGGAGAGAGTGGGGACAAATGTCAGAAAGCCATGAGGTAAAAGTGGCGGCAAATTTAGCTGGCCAGACTATTCCAAGGAGATGATTGGGTAGGGGCGCCGCTTGCACAAGACTGGGATTAAAGGAGGAAGGATGAAGATTTCACGAAAAGACAGAAATCATGAAAAGATGATGCAGTCCTACGAAAATAGCATTGAACATATGAGAATAGCCTATTGAGCTGTAGCTTGAATCGTGGAGAATGTTTCACATAAGGTGATAACCATGAAGCTACGGATCTAGTCTGTAAGTCGTGAAAGGGAAGGAGAAATCGTGAGAGACGAAGAGACCGTTGGGGGTCTCTCCGGAGCGCCATCGTTTTTCGGAGTGTTCAGAATCACTCCACATTTGGTGTATGGCTCATTATATGAAAACGTGCAAAATCTTTTTGTTAATAAATATGAAATATCAACATCCAACGTAATACTAATCCTTACTCACTCCTAAATCCACCTTTTGCATATATTTTCATCTGTTTATAGCTTAATGTATTAAAATGTGTCATATATATCTTAATATATTAGATGAGATATCTACATTTGCGACGACACCAACCCATTTAAATGGCATTCCTAAACCTACACTATCTAAAAAAATTCTAGCTAAGTTAAAAATCATTTGAAAACAAAAGAAAACAAAATACTTATGTCATATGGTATTCCTAAGATATATATGTAGTGTATCGTCTATAATTTGCCATAGACTCTCTTAAAAAGTATGGCTCAAGCTGTTTTTAGCCATACACTTTTGAGAATATACGGGAGAGTGTACAGCCTTAGTTGGGGGGGGGTAGGGATGGCACCGCAGGGGCTTGTGCGCCTGCGTGGCCCAGATGGCCGCAGGAGGGCGGTGACTTGCGCGCCAATGTGGTGCAGCCGGCAAGTGGGAGGCAGGATAGCCTCGGCACTATCTGGACACTGGATGAAGCACTAAATCAACCACCATCCATCTTTAGCACTGCTAAGTTAATATCATGGTCTAAAGTCGTTATGTCCAACAAGTGGGGATAGAGGTACTTGATAAACTCCCCCACTAAAATCAATCGGTGTCCTCAATGATAGGGAAATCAAGGAAATCCACTAATAAGTTGTCTTTCATTTCCCAGGCGCTTGAGACTTAGGATAAATTTTCCACTTAATGAAATATTCCACCCATCTATGATGTCGAGTCTCACAAATGCGTGTTTGAAGCACTCTCTCTGGTTCCACTAAGATTTGACCGTCTGGAATGACCTTAGCTATGGAGGAGGTAAATCTAATTTGTATCCAGCTGATCCGTATTTTTCCAAAATGGGGAAGAGGCCACAAAATCTAGTGGAGAGTTTCCAACATTTTTCTAGCTCTAAATGACTTCTCTGTGGTCACACTTTCAAAAATACCATTGAAAGTGAGTGCTCATACCTATATCATAAAGCGACACATGCTGCTCCGAGATGATTCCATGGCATAAAATCTAGTCGCAGCTTTAGCTGCAGCCAGAAGACGTGTATATCAACTCGTCCTCCCACCAAAACAAAAACATCTGGAAGAAAATTTTCAGACGCTTGGAGAATACTCCTGGAAGCAAAACATAAATACCACAGAGCACATAGACAGTTTTTCCATCGACAGGTTCTCCCGATTGCCAGACACTCAAAAGGATGGAGTAAACAAACAGGGAAGTATGACGGATTCACGCAGATATGGCAAGAAACCAAAACAAAGTTCAATGGAGCTTCAAAGGTAGCACTGTCATGTAGATCTTGAAGGAAGGTACCAAATGACAGATCTTGTACTGCAACCTTATGTACTGTTCCATACCTTCTGTATTGTACAGTTTTGTTTTATGATTAGTGGACAGTTACAGTTTGAATGTTTGCAGAAATTGGGTTGACCTAGTCCAGCTGTTGTATATCAGGGCAAAAGCAAGGCAGTAAGGAGGACCTCTGCAACCACATGATCTTCTCCCTCTTCATTCACAAGGGAAGAGGCAAGACATTGCTGCAGACTCAACCCCTTCACCTGACTTTACCTGACTAGCAAGCAAGCCTGCAGACAACCACAAGCACCCAATAGGAACACTGCCTCCCCACGATTGGAACAAAATCTCTTTCATTTTCAATCAACTCATGTAGCAGCTTCATCACACTTACATGTAAAGAATGAAGTTGTTAAGTCACATTCAATCAACTAATGTCTAAAGCTTTAAGGTAGCTTTCTGAGGCCAGTTCAACAACTCAATGAGTCTCAGGCTACCAAAGCTAAAGGGTTACTTCCATGTGTATTCTGCTTTGCTATCGATAGACAAAAAGTCTGTCTGCACCGATGTGCTCGGCCAGTCACACTGCCCACTTCTATCTTACTCTACTATACAATGGCAGGGCATGAATGAGCTAATGATTGAAAAACTCAGGTGAATGACATTTAGAGAGGATGGGAGCATGATTTAATTTGGCTGGAAGCTCTAACTCTTGGATAAATCCACCATATGTAGGCCATTGCCATATATATCATAGAAGGCCATGTGGAACAAGGTGGGTGTGATGGAAACAGCAGCAAAGCCCTGGCCATCATAATAGAACACAAGCCCATGATCCTTTCCTGCATTTGCGGGGGGGCTGATGCCCTTCCAAGCCTTGGATCCTCCTCCACTTGTTAGGAAATGCAATGGGCTGCCACAACAGATTCCAAGTCAGTTAAATTCCTATACTGATTGAGAAAGAAATGAAATGAATTTTATAACATCTCGGAAACTCAAAAAGTGGGAGAAAAGAAAAGCAAGAAACAAGGAAAAAAGTGGGGCCTTAAAAGAAGCCCAAAATCTAGTCTTTAATATGGAGAGGTCATTTAAATTTGAGACACGCAGGTATGCCACCAGGCATCTCTGGGAGGAGGAGAGAATGAACTCATAAGACATTGTTTGCTGTAACCATGTGGCCATTGACCCCGCACCCAGTTTGAGCGGAACACAAAGGGACAGAAAATACCTTTGTCACGCCAGTAGTATGACTTGCCTTGGAACAGACAATGGATCCGAGTTTTCCAGATATCCTCTAGAAATCCCTTTACACAAGCATCAATCTGCTGTGTGTGATTTGCCCTCTAACCAGGCCCCAGAAGGGCCTGGGCTTTTGGATCAGCCTCGAGAAGGAGAGACAGAGAGAATGTACTCATGAGATGTTGTTTGCCGTAGCCTTGTGGCCATTGACCCCGCACCCAGTTTGAGCGGAACACAAAGGGACAGAACCTACCTCTGTCAGGGGGTGACGTTGGTAGTAAGACTTACCTTGGTCAAGAACATTGATCCGGGTGTTCCAGATATCCTCTAGAAATCCCTTCACACAAGCATCAATCTGCTGTGTGTGGTTTGCCCAGTAACTAGGCCCCAGAAGGGCCTGGGCTTTTGGCTCAGCCTCGAGAAGGAGAGACAGATTGTACTCATAAGACGTTGTTTGCCGTAGCCTTGTGGCCATTGACCCCGCGCCCAGTTTGAGCGGGAACAAAAGGGACAGAACCTACCTCTGTCAGGGGCTGACGTTGGTAGTGTGACTTACCATCATATATAGAATTAATCCGGGTTTTCCAGATATCCTCTAGAAATCCCTTCACACAAGCATCAATCTGCTGTGTGTGATTTGCCCAAAAACTAGGCCTCAGGAGGGCCTGGGCTTTTGGCTCAGCCTCGAGACTTTCAAAGTTGTTAAACAGGGGTACAGGCACAATTCCCTTGATAGAATTGAAGAGAGCGTCTCTTTGGTGAGAGAACCCCGGACAGTGTATCAGAAAGTGAATACTGTCTTCAGATTGCCCACACAGCGGGCAATTGCACTCTCCCTTTCCTCTCTGCTTCTGTTTGCTGTTCAAAGGTAGGCTTCCTGCCCTGAGTTTAAATTTCAGTCTAGTGCCGAGAGTGGGTAGACCCTTGAGGTCATCCAAGCTGTCCTCCCCCATGTCACAGACTGGAAACAAGTTCAGGGAAGTTTTCTGCCTAACTTCATTTTCATCAGACAATCTCATGGCAACAGACATGGCTGAGGACACTACAGCCTCTAAGTCAGATTTATCCAGCAGGGTCAAGACTTGCGGATCCAGGTCCAGGTCCTTGAGGATCTCTTCTACTCTCTTCTGCCAGGACTTAGCCTGTTTGACAGGGCGGTCCTGTTTCCAAGATATAGAGTCGATTAACTTAGGATATCTGGTGTTGGGCATATGTTGCAGCTGACCCCACCATCTGACCTTGAATGCATCTCGTCGGGAGCTTAAGGACGGAATGCCAAACTCACCCCGAACAGCCACATTGGCTGTTTTGGAGCATGCTGACATACACTCCTTAAGCACCCCCACTTGAATGGATTCTAGAGACTTAGCCTGGTTGGAGTTATCAACCCGTATAGCAGATCCGTACTCCAAGGCAGGTCTAATAACGCGACAAAGCATGGTTTTCTTAACCTCAGAGTTGACCCCTCTGCAGTGGAAAAATTTAGTGAGCCCCAGAGCTTTGCCCTTGCCAGTTTGAACAACTTTCCGGATATGTGCATCCCAATTACAATTGGAGGAAAACTCAACGCCCAGGTAAGTGTAGGAAGGGAGGACCGGGATCTCTTGGCTACCCCACTGCCACTTAAGATCACTTCCTCCCTCTCCTCTGTCGTTGAATGCTACCACTGCACATTTGCTGACATTAGCCTCTAGCCCCCAAAGATCAAAGTATCTCTTCCCGCAATCAATCAACTCCTGGAGATTGGTTGGAGTCTCCCCTATGCATGCGAAGTCATCCGCAAACATAAGGGCTGGTATGGTGGTATCACCCACCCTTAACCCAAATCCCTCACTTTCCACATCCTCGAGGAGTTGATTGATGAAAACATTGAAGAGCAGAGGGGAGAGAGTACATCCTTGAGCTACACCTTGGTCTATGTCAAAGAAGTTGGACTTCTGTCCGTTAACAGTGACGCAGCTTTTGGTGTGAGCATACAAGTTGTGGACAACTCTCCACATCTTTCCCTTGATCCCACAAGACCAGAGGCGGAACCATAGGCCATCTCTCCACACTGTGTCATAAGCCTTTTTGACATCCAAGAAAAAAACATAAGTGGGTTTCCCTTCTTTTTTCCTTCCCTGGATAATCTGGCTTAGAGTGAAGATATGATCCACACAGCCCCTGTTTCGCCGAAAGCCAGCTTGGCCTTCGTGGAAACAACCTCTAGACTCCAGATCAACCTCGAGACGAGTACTTATAACTCTGCAGAATGTCTTGCCAACAGCATTGAGGAGCGTGATGCCACGGTAGTTCCCCGGTTCTTCTGTGTCACCCTTCTTGTATAGATTGACAATGACCCCCTGTCGCCAGCGAAAGGGGATCATTTCAGTCTTCCAGATAAGGTTAAAGAGGAGAACTAGGGCCTCTATCATGGGATCGCCACCGTGCTTGATAAGCTCGTTGACAATACCATCAGCTCCACCAGCTTTATATCCATTTAAATGTTCAATTGCTTCCACAATCTCAGAAGAACTAATGGGAGCATTATAAGCCATTGAAATATACTCCAGTTCATCAGGGCTGTTTTGAATCATAGGAACAGTTTTTCCAACTGTGTCCCTCCATTCAGCAGAAGACCCCTCACTGTTAGACCTGGAAGTTCTGCCAAGGATACTGTAGTGAGTTTCAAAGGTTTTGACAATGTCAACCGATGTAGTCACCACTGCACCTTTAGTAGTCTTCAGCGCTTGTACTTGCTGACGGTTTTTCGGCTTGTACAAACGTTGAAGGGCCAACCAGAATTTCTTGTCATTACCACCATGGTGGTTTGAGTTTATTTCACTGTATAACTTGTCCCAGTATAATTTCTTCTGAGACCTAACAAGCTGATTGATATCTTTACGGAGCTGGTAGTACCTCGCCCACAATTCTCTGTTGGTTTCCAAATTGCAGCACTCTTTATAGAGGTTTACCAATCCTCAAAGTCTACACAAGACGAGCAAAATCTATACACGGGGTAATTGTCCCCAAGCAGTCTGACGGACAATCTGCCCCTATGTGTGCGGAGCCTGTGCGTCGTGTAACTGAAAGATTTGGTACCCTGAATGGTTTACCAATTCTCAAAGTTTACACAAGACGAGCAAAATCTACACATGGGGTAGCTGTCCCCCCTTTGCAGAACGGTTGGCCGTCCAGGAGCAATCACAAGCTACCTAGACGACAAACAATTCACACGCAAAGGGCTGGCTTGCGGCTGGCCACTTTCAACTTCTCAGGGTTGACCAACCAAAGGAAACAACTTGAAGTGGGACAAGTTCTTCGGACTAATGATATTCATATCTGTGCTGGGCAAGAAACATGGGAAACGTCGGATAAACTGGTTGGAGATGTCATTGGTTATAAATGGGCAGGTAAGATGTGTACTGTCAAGGCAGCCTCTGCCAAACGCGGTCAAAAAGGGGTCGGATTCTTTGTCCGTGATTTCTTGTTTGACAATTGTGAAATTATCAACAAGGGTTTGAGGTACGAGCATAGTATCTGGCTAAAACTGAATTTGAAGGGCAGCATGAGTACAAAGGACCTCTTTGTTGGTTGTGTTTACATGCCCACAGAGGGGACCCTTAGTGCTGACGCAGACAAGGCCTTCGAAGATGTAAAGCTGGACTGTGCTTCGTTCCTTGCCAAAGGTCAGGTGGTACTATTGGGGGACTTCAATGCCCGGGTGGGCAAAGGGATCCATCAGGACGATATCATTGGACCTTTTGGTGAGGACGAGCTGAATTCTAATGGCAGACGGTTAATTAACTGTCTAGAAGAACTTCAGCTTTTGACCTTGAATAACAGGACAAGAGGTGACCAAGTGCAGTCGACTCGTGAGAAACCCCAAACTTGGGAACGTTCCATTGTGGACTATATCATAATGGACAAAATTTTGTTCCCCCAGTGTGCCAATGTGTTGATCGACAGAACTGATATTGGTACCTCTGACCACTTTCTGGTTTGGACTGAGATCAAAAGGTGTTTTCCCACCACGAAGAGATCTGTGAAACGTTCGATTCGGAAGTGGCGCATAGAAAAATTCCACAATGAGGAGGTCAAGGCTGAGTACGTCCAGGCCTTGCAAGAGGTTCTCCCTCATTTTGTCCAATCGCTCCAAGAACTTCAGTCACGCTCTGTTAACGCAAGAAATGAAGTCGAAAGAGCAGTGGACTCTTGGGAGAGTTTCGTTTCCTCCGTGGCTGACAAGATCATTGGGAGGAAACTAATTGTCTGCGGTAGAGCAGTTAATTGGTGGACTAATGAGATTAAACTCAAGATAACTGAGAGACAAGCCCTCTATAAAGAGTGCTGCAATTTGGAAACCAACAGAGAATTGTGGGCGAGGTACTACCAGCTCCGTAAAGATATCAATCAGCTTGTTAGGTCTCAGAAGAAATTATACTGGGACAAGTTATACAGTGAAATAAACTCAAACCACCATGGTGGTAATGACAAGAAATTCTGGTTGGCCCTTCAACGTTTGTACAAGCCGAAAAACCGTCAGCAAGTACAAGCGCTGAAGACTACTAAAGGTGCAGTGGTGACTACATCGGTTGACATTGTCAAAACCTTTGAAACTCACTACAGTATCCTTGGCAGAACTTCTAGGTCTAACAGTGAGGGGTCTTCTGCTGAATGGAGGGACACAGTTGGAAAAACTGTTCCTATGATTCAAAACAGCCCTGATGAACTGGAGTATGTTTCAATGGCTTATAATGCTCCCATTAGTTCTTCTGAGATTGTGGAAGCAATTGAACATTTAAATGGATATAAAGCTGGTGGACCTGATGGAATTGTAAACGAGCTTATCAAGCACGGTGGCGATCCCATGATAGAGGCCCTAGTTCTCCTCTTTAACCTTATCTGGAAGACTGAAATGATCCCCTTTTGCTGGCGACAGGGGGTCATTACTGTTGGCAAGACATTCTGCAGAGTTATAAGTACTCGTCTCGAGGTTGATCTGGAGTCTAGAGGTTGTTTCCACGAAGGCCAAGCTGGCTTTCGGCGAAACAGGGGCTGTGTGGATCATATCTTCACTCTAAGCCAGATTATCCAGGGAAGGAAAAAAGAAGGGAAACCCACTTATGTCTTTTTTCCTGGATGTCAAAAAGGCTTATGACACAGTGTGGAGAGATGGCCTATGGTTCCGCCTCTGGTCTTGTGGGATCAAGGGAAAGATGTGGAGAGTTGTCCACAACTTGTACGCTCACACCAAAAGCTGTGTCACTGTTAACGGACAGAAGTCCAACTTCTTTGACATAGACCAAGGTGTAGCTCAAGGATGTACTCTCTCCCCTCTGCTCTTCAATGTTTTCATCAATCAACTCCTCGAGGATGTGGAAAGTGAGGGATTTGGGTTAAGGGTGGGTGATACCACCATACCAGCCCTTATGTTTGCGGATGACTTCGCAGGCATAGGGGAGACTCCAACCAATCTCCAGGAGTTGATTGATTGCGGGAAGAGATACTTTGATCTTTGGGGGCTAGAGGCTAATGTCAGCAAATGTGCAGTGGTAGCATTCAACGACAGAGGAGAGGGAGGAAGTGATCTTAAGTGGCAGTGGGGTAGCCAAGAGATCCCGGTCCTCCCTTCCTACACTTACCTGGGCGTTGAGTTTTCCTCCAATTGTAATTGGGATGCACATATCCGGAAAGTTGTTCAAACTGGCAAGGGCAAAGCTCTGGGGCTCACTAAATTTTTCCACTGCAGAGGGGTCAACTCTGAGGTTAAGAAAACCATGCTTTGTCGCGTTATTAGACCTGCCTTGGAGTACGGATCTGCTATACGGGTTGATAACTCCAACCAGGCTAAGTCTCTAGAATCCATTCAAGTGGGGGTGCTTAAGGAGTGTATGTCAGCATGCTCCAAAACAGCCAATGTGGCTGTTCGGGGTGAGTTTGGCATTCCGTCCTTAAGCTCCCGACGAGATGAATTCAAGGTCAGATGGTGGGGTCAGCTGCAACATATGCCCAACACCAGATATCCTAAGTTAATCGACTCTATATCTTGGAAACAGGACCGCCCTGTCAAACAGGCTAAGTCCTGGCAGAAGAGAGTAGAAGAGATCCTCAAGGACCTGGACCTGGATCCGCAAGTCTTGACCCTGCTGGATAAATCTGACTTGGAGGCTGTAGTGTCCTCAGCCATGTCTGTTGCCATGAGATTGTCTGATGAAAAAGAAGTTAGGCAGAAAACTTCCCTGAACTTGTTTCCAGTCTGTGACATGGGGGAGGACATCTTGGATGACCTCAAGGGTCTACCCACTCTCGGCACTAGACTGAAATTTAAACTCAGGGCAGGAAGCCTACCTTTGAACAGCAAACAGAAGCAGAGAGGAAAGGGAGAGTGCAATTGCCTGTTGTGTGGGCAATCTGAAGACAGTATTCATTTTCTGATACACTGTCCGGGGTTCTCTCACCAAAGAGACGCTCTCTTCAAATCTATTAAGGGAATTGTGCCTGTACCCCTGTTTACCAACTTTGAAAGTCTCGAGGCTGAGCCAAAAGCCCAGGCCCTCCTGAGGCCTAGTTTTTGGGCAAATCACACACAGCAGATTGATGCTTGTGTGAAGGGATTTCTAGAGGATATCTGGAAAACCCGGATTAATTCTATATATGGAGGTAAGTCTTACTACCAACGTCAGCCCCTGACAGAGGTAGGTTCTGTCCCTTTTGTTCCCGCTCAAACTGGGCGCGGGGTCAATGGCCACAAGGCTACGGCAAACAACGTCTTATGAGTACAATCTTTATAGAGGGCTCGTCTCTCAGCTATCTTGAGTTTAATCTCATTAGTCCACCAATTAACTGCTCTACCGCAGACAATTAGTTTCCTCCCAATGATCTTGTCAGCCACGGAGGAAACGAAACTCTCCCAAGAGTCCACTGCTCTTTCGACTTCATTTCTTGCGTTAACAGAGCGTGACTGAAGTTCTTGGAGCGATTGGACAAAATGAGGGAGAACCTCTTGCAAGGCCTGGACGTACTCAGCCTTGACCTCCTCATTGTGGAATTTTTCTATGCGCCACTTCCGAATCGAACGTTTCACAGATCTCTTCGTGGTGGGAAAACACCTTTTGATCTCAGTCCAAACCAGGAAGTGGTCAGAGGTACCAATATCAGTTCTGTCGATCAACACATTGGCACACTGGGGGAACAAAATTTTGTCCATTATGATATAGTCCACAATGGAACGTTCCCCAGTTTGGGATTTCTCACGAGTCCACTGCACTTGGTCACCTCTTGTCCTGTTATTCAAGGTCAAAAGCTGAAGCTCTTCTAGACAGTTAATTAACCGTCTGCCATTAGATTCAGGTCGTCCTCACCGAAAGTGCCAATGATATCGTCCTGATGGATCCCTTTGCCCACCCGGGCATTGAAGTCCCCCAATAGTACCACCTGACCTTTGGCAAGGAACGAAGCACAGTCCAGCTTTACATCTTCGAAGGCCTTGTCTGCGTCAGCACTAAGGGTCCCCTCTGTGGGCATGTAAACACAACCAACAAAGAGGTCCTTTGTACTCATGCCGCCCTTCAGATTCAGTTTTAGCCAGATACTATGCTCGTACCTCAAACCCTTGTTGATAATTTCACAATTGTCAAACAAGAAATCACGGACAAAGAATCCAACCCCTTTTTGACCGCGTTTGGCAGAGGCTGCCTTGAGAGTACACATCTTACCTGCCCATTTATAACCATTGACATCTCCAACCAGTTTATCCAACGTTTCCCATGTTTCTTGCCCAGCACAGATATGAATATCATTAGTCCGAAGAACTTGTCCCTGGTTGGTCAACCCTGAGAAGTTGAAAGTGGCCAGCCGCAAGCCAGCCCTTTGCATGTGAATTGTTTGTCGTCTAGGTAGCTTGTGATTGCTCCTGGACGGCCAACCGTTCTGCAAAGGGGGGACAGTTACCCCATGTGTAGATTTTGCTCGTCTTGTGTAAACTTTGAGAATTGGTAAACCATTCAGGGTACCAAATCTTTCAGTTACACGACGAACAGGCTCCACACACATAGGGGCAGATTGTCCGTCAGACTGCTTGGGGACAATTACCCCGTGTATAGATTTTGCTCGTCTTGTGTAGACTTTGAGGATTGGTAAACCATTCAGGGTACCAAATCCTTCAGTTACACAACGTTCAGGCTCTGCACACTTGGGGACAGATTGTCCATCTGACGGCTTGGGGACAATTACCCCGTGTATAGAATTTGTTCGTCTTGTGTAAACCTTGAGGATTGGTAAACCATTCAGAGTACCAAATCCTTCAGATTCAGGACGTTCAGGTTCCGTACCCTTAGGGGCATCTTGTCCTTCTGGCTGTTTGGATTCAACCTCATCCAGAGCATCAAACCGATTAGAAACTCTCAAGTTGAAGTTGTTGCCCTTGGTTGTCTTCCTAGAGTGCCCCATTGAATCACCAATGTCTAAGACCGCTCTCCAGGCAGTCAAGGGACGAACTTCTTTGAGATTGAATTGATGCGGGACTCTATTAGAAGCACTTTTGGTCATTGCAACCTTCAACGTACCCCTGTTATCAAGTCTCGAGATGGTACCATTAGCCATGAAATCCAAGCCTAAGCTAGAGCATGTAGTTTTAAAGGACACATCGTCCATCCTGGGATTCACCCCAAAAACTACACATGAAGCCCTAGATTTGGCATAAGTAACCAATTCCCAGGGATCACCCTGAGGAGTGTTGATGTTGATAGGAGTTAAATTTTTGATTGTTTTCGCAGGCCATAAGTTTAAGCACAGGAACCAACCCGAGCCCAAGTGCCGAGTATGCTAGACAGAGCATACGACTGCCCAATTTGGGTGGAGGGGCTGCCCCCAAGCGGTAGGAGTCCGCTTGTTACCATTCAGAGATCACACTCCAGGGAGTTGCAGGGAATGGCCCGTGTAGGCATATTCTAAAGAGGGAAAGGCCCCAAGCTTTCCAACTAAATCCAATGCACTACCTTACCTGAAGCAAAGCGCTTCAGGTCGAAACAAGAACACGAGGTCACAAGGCCGGCATTTAGTCACAGAGACATTAATGTACTCCCGTTTCAAGTCCACCCAATTTCAATAGGCTTCCTAGAGGACAGGGAGAGACAGAGAGATTGTACTCATAAGACGTTGTTTGCCGTAGCCTTGTGGCCGGAGAGACAGAGAGAGAGAGAAAGAAAGAAAGACGGCATATTAAGCTTAGAAGTGTAAGCCTACTTTATATCTACAGGCCACAGAAATACTGTCAAGAACTGTCCCGTTACAGTGACCAAGATGGGACACTGAGGGAGAGCAAAAGAATCTAACCATATCTGTCAAGATATTGCACCAAGACAGTTTAGATCTTAACCCATTGCATCTTGGCCTAACTGGCAACGGTTTATCACTCAATTAAGCTTATGTGAAATGTTAGATTGTAGAGCACTTGTGCTAACATCAGAATGGAACGAAACAATACCTGTCAGAGCGCTTGATGTGCTGTAAGCAGTGATCATGGCCATTAATGTACACATCCACACCATTTGCCTGAATTCACCCCACACAGCTGCCATTATTGGTATTCACCAGTGCCCAATGCATTCTGAGAGATTTGAGTGGTCTGATGGTTTAGAAGGATTCATGCACTAAAGGAACATGCACAATCACTTAATTGGGCAGAGAAGGAAAAGAAAATGACTGCTCAATTATAAGTTTCAATGCCGTCCCTGAAAACGGTACTGGACATGGATTCAAACACACCAGCCCACATTCGGATGCCTACATATAGGCAGTCTAACACGTCTACAACCTCCTCCAAGAATGAATTTGAAGCTGCAAGACTGGCTAACATAGCCTACCTCTAAGAATGTTTTGTGATGTAGATGGCACTTCCAAGGGGGGGCAATACTGTGGTGGGTTTGCCATGTCCTTTCTGGTTTTTCTAATCCCAAAGAGAATAACCAGGAAAAAGGCTCAAACCTCCAGGATGGGAAGGACACGTGCAATAAGCTCATCTGTATCGCAATGATTGCCTATACTGCGCATTGTATGGTGACCAACCACTATTTTCCACCTAGCCTTGGACGCCTCCAGCGCATTTGTGAGATTCTGCAGTGTACAACCCACATGGACTTAATTTGTAATCCCTCTTTCCTATCGCCCAAATCAATTGGGCAACCTAGCAAAACCTCCTTGGGCTAAGTACCTGTCATATGAAAGAGTCAGAAATTCGAAGGTACCTGAAGCTGGTCGGCTATGTACTCTTCTCGGGGAATCTGTAATTGCCATGTATACTTGTTGTCCTCCTCAGTCCAATACGATTCCTTGAACGGGTTGGTGTCAATGAAGAAGAACTCCACATGACTTGCTTCCCCTGTTCATGGACACATAGCACACAAACAAACTAGTGCCTTTGAAGCTTGGGATAATGAAGACAGTGGCAATATACCAAATAGTCGATCCATCAAGTAAAAGTATGTTGGTGAATTTAGCCTGCAAAGAAACCAAGGAGTGGGTAGCTGAGAAGAATTGTAATCAGTCACATGGTGAGTGCTAAATTATCAAGCAGCTACAACTGATAACATCTATACCTTGAGGTGAAAGCTCGCGAGTAATTTGAAATTTACTGTGGCAGAACCAGCGAGAGTCACGGACAGTCATCTTTTCGTCCAATTCAGCTTCCACATTGCCACGATAATCGTGATTTCCCAGAACTGCACCATTGATGTAAAAACACATTGTCAGGCAAATTATAAATGCAACAGACTATCATCTACTAAGACAAGAGAATGTCTCCTTCGTGACCAGATGCAGTGGGAAACTTTCCTTTGAAAACATGTATCAAGTAGAAAAGGAGCAGAAATGACAACTAAGTGCTCCTTAGCTTGCTCTTAATACCCAAGCTTGCCCATCTGTCCATCTCTTTGATGCTGCACAGGCTCTATGCTGGGGAGTCCAAGACTACTTGCACGCTGCTTCAGATGAATGGATCAGATTTAGACCTCACCCATTGAAAATCATTAGACTACAATAGAGGAGTGATAATACCTGTGTACCAAGTCTTTTGCAAGCTCGGTTGAGTGTATATGTTGGAGAAGGATTCAGTAAATTCATTATCGTCAGGGCCTGTCAAACCAGAATCATAGAAATTGTCCCCTGTGGATATGACAAAATTGATGTCCAATTGTGCTCCCACTTTGCCCATCTGTTACCATGAGCATGAATTCAGTGAAGAAATTTAAACAAGTCGTCCACTTTCAAGTCAAAAGATCCTTTTTCAGCAATCGAACTTTTAAGAGCTTGCTCAGTGGTCAAGCATGGATGTGAGGCTCCCATGTCCACCAAGCGTCTTAAGTACACAGTAGCAAATCAGGATGATGCAAGCATCGTCGATACATTCACAATTGGGACATATTGACATGCTATAGGTTGGCCACATTAGCCTGACATATTCCCACTTTCAGCCTCTTTCCCTCAGGGCGTTCTGCTAACACCTTTTTAAGTTTCTTCTTTCTTTCCCATACCATTCTCTGGACCTTCTACAAACCAAGGCTGTGTCCCAGTTCTTCAATATGCTGAAAGTTGGAAGTCTGCACCTGCTCCGCCACAAATGTCTGGTTGTACTTCCCATTTCGACCCCAGTCACCCACAACCAGAAACTTCACTGGGGCTTTTGGCTGCAACCTTGTGTGTGCATTGCAAAGCATGTCCAGTGACCTCCTTCCACACAACACCCGCCTCTCTTCTGAGTGGAAAGTCAGCGCAAGGGCTGAGAACATGCACAAACCTACAACAGCTGCCCCAAAAATCACCCAGGCACAACATCTTGCCTTGCTTGATGTTAAGTTGACCTGCACACATTAAAGTGTGTGAGTATGACATTATTTCCACATCATAAGACACAAGTTTGAGTCTCCACAAGTACGGTTGTGGAGACTCAAACTATTACCCTTGTCTTGCTAGGCAAACCCCATAGACAATGGAATATCTAATTGTCTTTCGAAGCAATTCTGGAAAGATACTCCTATCTGACGTCAGGACAGCACTGGCAATACTGAAATGCATGTGGAAATGCACTTTATATGTTTGAGAGACACAGAGGCAGAACACATCCGTACTGCTTGATTGGTCTCTGGACACATGCAGGGTAGGCAAGAACAGATGGAATAAAAGACCCAAGACTCCTTCACACCCTAAAAACAGCAGAGACCTATCTGCCATAATACCACTCATGCATAGTAGCTCCAAAACAGTTGTGCTCAGCACACACGTTCAAGAGGTCCCAAAAATGAGTTCGATTGATTCCTTCAAAGGATTTGGACATGCTTGTGTGAGTATGAAGAAGGTTAGATTGGCTATCCATCTTTCACAAGAGGCAATATCACAAACTTGACAGAACTGGACCAAGGCCACTTATGACTGTTTGAGTACTGTTTAGGATCAACCCATGACATCGCTGTTATCCTCTGGCACCACCAGCCTAGTTTGTATTACTCAAGGAAAAGTGTTCTGTTATGCTTGAATAGATTTAACATATGCTTGGTCATCCACATGATCATTTCCTCTCTGTTGTCTACCCCCCTCGTTCCTGACTTCAGAAACTCCCCCCAGTGAACTGCAATTTATAATCCATCTACTTACTGACTCTTCCGATCTCTGAGAAACAAGAATTCAGAAAGTGATTTACTATGAGGTTGATGGCCATTTTCACACTCGTGGAAAAATCATGAGCAGTACCTGACCGGAAAGCAGCACAACTTCCACATCTTCAGCATCCACGGGATGTCCCATCGCTCCCTGCTGCTGGAGTCACAATCCTTCACGACACTCAAACCAAGGAGCAGACTGATAGTATCCGATGTCTCTTATCCTCGCCGATATCGCAAGGATTTCTAAGGGCTATCGACATTCAGGCTCTAGAGTTCCACCCGCTTGTACCATTCCCTTTCGAAAGTGTTTCGAGATCCTAAAAAAGTTCTGTGCACAAAACTTGTAATCCTGAGTCCTCAGTAATCGAACGCTTCCGTTAGAGACGAAAGGAGGGAATTTGAAACTGAAGAGCATTTCTTCTTTCACTGCCCTTTCTACTATGAGATCCAGGGGAGATACTATTGCCTACACCAAGATAGCCAGTCCCTTACAGAGGTGTTCCACTACAACGATCAGAACTCTTGGCAGCTGCATGAGGCATTACATCTTACACAACTTGATCGATAGTTGTTGTTGGGAAGAGAATGAAAGACAGAAGGAGAATTAGAGTTAAGTGAGGACGAATGAGGGAGTACTTAAATAATATCTATGAAGGTGTTTGATCAAAAGTAAAGTTGTAAAACAAAGAAAGATCGAAGAGGAACGGGGAAAAGTTAGTCTATATATGTTGGTTTAGAATTGGATAAATCAACTGAGGTTTCAACCTCACGTAAGGAGGGGCCAGTTCGATTACAAATGAATGAGCTCGGCAAGCCCGAGAAAACTATTTGAACTTATCCTTCACTCTTTCACCCCTCCCCCTCGCTGTACCACACATACTTAGACTCTACTGTACTGCTGAAGAAGTCTTGACTAAGCTCCCACCCCGACAGCTTAGAAGAGAGGCCCTTTATTCGTTTGAAGGTAACAGCTTAACGAACCTGAAAGCCTCGGATACAGTCGAGCAAGCTCACCTGCAGATCTCCCACAACTCAGTCTCTGCGGCAGAGTCTCGCTTTAAAATTCGTACAACATGCTCAGGCTTTGGGATCTTAGCAATCCTCCACACCCAACTCTGAGCAGTGGACTGATTGAAAATCAGTCAGACCTACCTCTATTCTTTCCTCTCGCACAAAAGCTCGTAGGTTCATCTTAGTGAGCACTGGCAAGATATCACTCTTGTTTCTCCGTGGCCCCGTAGCTCATCTGCAGGTATTATGCAGTGGAGAAGCTTTCCAAGTACAAATTACACCACATCTTTCTACCTCCTAACGTGCATCACAAGAGATCTCCGAGGAGAGACAACAACGATCTGCGGAAGATCGAAGGCATATGCTCTCAGTCCTCCACCTATATTCACGTGGAAAGAGGAGGAGAGACGGGTAGAATCTTGTAACCACTCGAAACAAGCGCCCGAGCGCGTAATGGCTCTACCCTCCAATACAGACTATATAAGACAACACTAATGTGGATGATGATATTTAATCCTTAAACAATGAGCGAAAAAAACAAACAAACAAAAGAGCACCATTTTGATGGGCCCACTAAATAAATAGTGCATACGCTCATGGATAAGGGTGTTACTTTTTACCTCCAATCGTCCATACGGATCTTACGTGCATATCTACTACATCCATATCCTGTGAAAAGTGTAATCAATTAATTTGACCATTGCATTTGACAAAATAATCTGCCTCAATTTGTAAATATATTTTAAGATTGCATGGAAAAAATGGTTTGACCACTAAATTCAAGTATCAAGTTGAATTTTCTGAGGCATATGCCCTCCATAATCTGATGGCACATCTCCCCCAAAAAGCATATCCAAAAAGTGAGATAGGCTGCTTTGTATGTGAAATTTGGTGTCGGGGGGAGGGGGTGAGGGTAAATTTTATGTTTGGCTTCTTTCCCAACTACACCCATGAGGTGATATTTATTTTCTAATTCCTCTGATAAATAAGGCCTCTCATTTTTGAATAATTGGGAGTTTAAGGCTCAAGTGTGAGCCAAGCAGCGGGCCAAGCACGCACGGATGTCAGGCGCCCCACGACCGCCCGGCGGGTCCGGGTCTGCTCAGGATCTGCTGACAGGTCAGGTCGGGTCTTCTCGAGGGTAGGGTCTGCTCGTCGCGCGGCAGCTCGCCCGCAGGACTTTGGAATTTTTGGGGGAAAACTCGTCCGTAAAAAGAAGGTCAAAGGTCAATAATACACATGCAGTGCCAGCCGGAACCATCATTAATGCACATTTGGCAAAGCCAGAGTTGATCCCACAATCTCGTAGGTTCCACTCAATGCACCCAACCACCACACTACCCACTACTTGCTATTAACCCAATATTTTTTTTACCTTTTAACCTAGAAAACAGCCGCAGTCAGCCCCAATGCCGCCTAGGGTTACCCTACCTCGCGGCAAACCCACCCGGGCCAGGTCATGGGTCGCGGCGGGGCCACCCAGGGGCGCCCGACTCCGTGCATGGGGCCCGCTGCCTGGCTCACACGTGAGCCTTAAACTCCCAATTATTCAACAATGAGAAGCATAAATAAGTGCACACTGACACTACATGGTGCCCTAGGGCATAAAATTCAAAGGGCGCCTGACATGAGGGTCTTTCTCTGTATAAAAAAATGGGATAAGTTCTTTTTCTTTTCATCGTTTTTTTTTATGGTAAAAGAAATGGGACTAGTGAATGAACAGATCTTGGAGGTAGAATATAAGAAAATGTTGGAGGTGTGCATTACACAGATTGTAATCAGCACTGTGCATTATATTTCTTTGTATTGCCCTCGTACTCGTGGCTAGCTATTACGCTGTATAACAAAACGATATTAACGAAGCGAAATCAGCCCCAATTCTTTACGATAAATTTTTAGCCCTAGATGTTATTTCAAAATTGCCCATTTGGCCTCCCATGTGGGCAGCATTGGACATGGATTTCCAGCCGCCTGGCACTTTAAAAAATTCTACGGAGTAGAGTTTTTATTATTTTAGGGCGCTGTGAATTACCGCATGTGCTTCTCCCTTACCTGCACGCTTTATCTTCAGGAATCATTTCCATCCATTGTCATCCATGAAAGTTTTTTTTTTAAAATTATTTTGTTAAAAAAAAATGTCATGGTTTTAGTCATGGTTATCTAGAATTACCTACTTCTAGTTAGCTAGGACATTTTAGATATTTATATTTATATTTTGTGTGTTGGGACTTCATTTGGTCTCACTTGCCAAGTGAGGTGTCGAGCCTCACTTGGGACATGGGGATAGGTTTTCCCCTTGTGAGGACTGAGGAGGCTCATCTTCTTGTAGTTGAGCCTCCATGAGCCTCTCTCACCTCCATAGCTCTAGGTATTGAGAGGGAGTGTGGTGAGGGCTTTGTAGTGTGGATTCCCTTAGCAAGGGTGCCATTGGCTTGACTTAGTTTATGTGATTGAGTGGTTCATGAGTGGTGTGTTTCCATTATGTTCACTTTCATTATCACTACAAAAAGATGACCTTATGCTTATGAGTGCGGAGTGTAAGGATTAGTTTTGCACTTGTGTTGGTGTACACCAAGGAGTAAGAGAGCTAGGGAAAACTCAAATATCTTACAAGGCTTGCAAGGTGTTGCAAGGGAGAGTGTTTTTGCATTGCATCAAGGAGGTGGAGAGCTCTTGAGTTACAAGACTTTGCAAGTGTTGCAAGGAGAAAGCATTATGTGCGCGAAAGCAAAATGTTTGAAAGTTTGAGATGAGAGCTAGAAGAAGGAGCGTCATCTCTTGTATCTCAAGTGTTGTGACAACCATTTGCAAAGGAAATGGCTTCTATGGTGAAAAGAATGCATTGAGGGTTTGTAGAAGCATTATTGTGCACCAAGGGTTTGAGAGCTTGGAAAAGAGCTCTTGCATCACAAGAGAAGCGTCTTGTGTGTGGAGAAGATAGACACTAGGGTTTCAAGAGCAAGCTCTAGTTGTTCATGGTGTGAAAGAAAAGCCAAAGAGCAGCACATGCTTAGGTTAGAAACACCATAGAAGGAGTACAACAAGGATAGCTTGAGGAGCATTGAGTAGCTCAAGAGAAACTAAGAAGTGGTTGTTTTACACTAGAAGAGAAACCGGCTTTTTCCACGGGTATGTCATCTCACACCTGGCACATTCCACGGCTTTTATCATGGGTCTGTAGACTGAGCCAAGGTGTGGGTCTAAATATGCCCTAACTGTGGGGTGTCTCATATGTGGTCCACACCCCAGGCAAGAACGGTGTGAAAACAGCCATAAGTGTGGCAGGGGTTGGCTTAGTTTATATGGCATGTTACACACCTGTGTGAAATGGGACCATACAATTATTTCCACTGATTGTGGTGTATGGGTTTAGTTAGTACTCCGCTGCAAATGGAATAAATCATGAACTTCAGAAATCTGCCCTCGGAAAGATGAAGAGGTGGTCGTCACACTTTGCAATGTAGACCGAATGCAATGCAAGCTTAACAATCCTCATGAAGGGAGTCAAATTAAATGTGGCCATATCAGTGCACGGACATAAATATGAATCATTCAACATTGTAAAATGAAAACATGATAGAGCTAGTACATGGTACCTTTAAAACTTGTTGCAGAGTGCAAAAGGTTTAAAGATCAAAGTGCAAAAGGTTTAAATTTTTTTGCAAAAGTTGCTTGTAGGGTTTGCAAAAGGTTAATTTTTTTAAAAAGTTGCCCATCCCGGTAGCTGTGAATAGAGGGCTGGGACTTAGAGCGAGCGAGCGGGAGGGAGAGAGAGAGGGCTGGGACTTAGAGCAGCGAGCAGGAGGGAGGGCAAACATGGGAGGCTCGCAGTTGGAGCAACCTTCGCATCTGAAAAGCAAGCAACCCGACAAACGCTAGGGTATGTGTGCGAGGACTAGGTGTCGGCTGAGAGCTCGCCGTTCTGGGGAGAGTCAACTTGGTCTTAGGTTGAGGACAATGTGGTGAGGGCACCTTCTTCTTCGACCTATTTGAGCCTGTTTTGTGCTCTCATCAGACTCAGCCCTGAATTTGCGGCACAGAGTAGAGCTGGCATGAGTTCTTAAAGATCCTTCACAATGGTGGGACAACCGCAATCGCAAGATGTGGCTTTTTCTTAATGTACGATGTAAAGAAGTTTGTCCATCCTGCAAATGTGGGCTCTGGCTCCTGTTAGTATCGTGCTTTGGTATCTTTCCTAATGTTTACAAGGTTCTTGGAAGAGTCAGCTTGGTCTTAGCAGGCCGTGCTTCATTTTCTGCCCGCTCAGCTGCACCATGGTGGTTCCCACAGACCAATCAGACATTACCTAACTACAGACACAAGCAACACACACAAGAGGTTCTCTTAGGTTCATGGTCAGTCAAATCCTCCATGGGTCATGACACAAGGTCGAGGACAATGTGGTGAGGGCACCTTCTTCTTTGACCTATTTCAGCCTGTTTTTCCCTCCCATCAGACTCGGTTGATAGAACCAGGCAGCAGTAACGGAGGCACCTTCTTCAATACTTTTCAGCCTGTTTTCCCTGTTATCAGAGTTGTCCCTAATTTTCATGTTGAATTCTGCAAGTTAGCTCTTGGTGGATCTATGGTACCGGGGGTTTTGAAGTGATTTTGACATGTTACTGCCTATGTGGCAACAGGAAAGTATTGAAAACAGATAACAGATTCTAGGAGAAGCTCTAGAATGAAAGAACAGGGATAGAGAGATTCATCGAAGCGGCCGGATTTCAAGCTCCAGATCACCTATGATTCCCTGTGGAAGGATAGCTACAAGAAACCTGCATGGGTAGATGGTCAATTGGAAGCCACGGCAGCAGCGGCACAAATGATCAAATCAGGCACCTCAACCATGACCACAGCTTCTAGAAGATGATCAAGAGAGGGAGTCCACAATGCCTGTTCGGGCACTTCTGGGCATGTCAAGATGCTTTGTGAGGCAGGCATACTGAAAGAGGCTCTACAGACTTTAAACCAATGAGGAATTTCAGCAGATTTAGATAAGTATGTTTGTCTCTTGCTTAAGTGCATCAAGATGAAAGGTCTGGAAGCTGGAAAGCAGGCGCACACTCACATTATGATCCAAAGTGGACTCACGCCAACTGTTTTTCTCCTCAACACCCTTGTCAACCTGTATGTTAAGTGCGGGAGCATCATGAATGCTCACCAAGTTTTCAACAAAATGCCTCAACGATCTTTGATCTCATGGAATACAATGCTGGAAGGATTTACCACGCGTGGGTGTTTGTGTTTGCAAAAGCGTGTGCAAGCCTGGGTCCTCTGGAAAATGGGGGAAAGGGGGCACCTTCTTTAATAGCACAGCGGCTACAAGTGGGTAGATGGTCAACTGGAAACAGCAGCGGCAGCACCTCAACCAAGACCACAACATCTGGAAGAGGATCAAGAGAGGGAGTCCACAATGCCTATTCTGGCACTTCTGGGCATGTGAAGATGCCTTTGAGGGACGCAGACTGAAAGAGGCTCTACAGACTTTAAACCAAGGAGGCATTTCAGTAGATTCAGAAACGCATTTCTGTCTCTTGCATAAGTGCATCAAGGTGAAAGGCCTGGAAGTTGGAAAGCAGGTGCACACTCACATTATCCAAAGTGGATTCACGCCAAATGTTTTTCTCCTCAACACCCTTCTCAACATGTATATTAAGTGCGGGAGCATCATGGATGCTCACCAAGTGTTCAACAGAATATCTCAACGATCTTTGATCACGTGGAATATAATGTTGGCAGGATTTACCATGGGTGTGGTAGGAATGCTTTGGAGACCTATGAGCAAATGATGGGGGAAGCGGTGAAGCCCAACCACACACGTTTGTGAGCGTTTGCAGTGCGTGTGCAAGCCTGGCAGCCCTGGAAAAGGGCAAAGAGGTGCATGGCGACATTGTGAGAGCTGGAATCCTACCAGATGTCATCCTGAATACTGCCCTAGTGGACATGTATGCCAAATGTGGGTGCATCGAGGATGCAAAGGGAGTGTTCAACAGTATGGCTGAACGGAATGTGGTGTCGTGGAGTGCGATGCTCGCAGGATATGCACAGCAGGGGCGCAGGATGGAGGCTTTGGAGACCTATGAGCAAATGATGGGGGAAGGGGTGAAGCCCAACCACATCACGTTTGTGTGCGTTTGCAGTGCGTGTGCAAGCCTCACAGCCCTGCAAAAGGGCAAAGAGGTGCATGGCGACATCATCAGAGCTAGAATCGTACCAGATGTGATCCTGAACAATACCTTGGTGGACATGTATGCCAAATGTGGGAGCATGAAGCATGCAAAGGGAGTGTTCGACAATATGGCTGAATGAGATGTGGTGTTGTGGAGTGCGATGATTGCAGGATATGCACAGCAAGGGCGCGGGATGGAGGTTTTGGAGACCTATGAGCAAATGATGGGGGAAGGGGTGAAGCCCAACCACATCACGTTTGTGTGCGTTTGCAGTGCGTGTGCAAGCCTGACAGCCCTACAAAAGGGCAAAGAGGTGCATGGCGACATCGTCAGAGCTAGAATCGTACCAGATGTGATCCTGAACAATACCTTGGTGGACATGTATGCCAAATGTGGGAGCATTGAGCATGCAAAGGGAGTGTTCGACAATATGGCTGAATGAGATGTGGTGTTGTGGAGTGCGATGATTGCAGGATATGCACAGCAAGGGCGCGGGATGGAGGCTTTGGAGACCTATGAGCAAATGATTTGCGAAGGGGTGAAGCCCAACCACGTCACATTTGTAAGCGTTTGCAAGCCTGGCAGCCCTGGAAAAGGGCAAAGAGGTCCATGGTGACATTGTCAAAGCTGGAATTGTACCCAATGTCATTCTGAATTCTGCCTTGGTGGACATGTATGCCAAATGTGGGAGCATTGAGGATGTGAAGGGATTGTTCAACACTATGGCTGAACGAGATGTGGTGTCGTGGAACACGATGCTTGCAGGGTATGCACAGCAGGGGCACGAGATGGAGGCCTTGGAGACGTATGAGCAATTGATGGGGGAAGGGGTGAGTGCAACCACATCACATTTTGTGTGCGTTTGCAATGCTTATGCAAGCCTAGCAGCCTTGGAAAAGGGCAAAGAGGTGCATGGTGACATCGCCAAAGTTGGAATTGTACCAGATGTGATTCTGAACAATACCCTCGTGGACTTTTATGCCAAATGTGGGTCCATGGAGGATGCAAAGGCAGTGTTTGATAAGATGGCTGCACAAGATGTGGTATCATGGAACGTGATGATCGCAAGATATGCCCAGCAGGGTCACGGGATGGAGGCTTTGGATACCTATGAGCAAATGATGGGCAAAGGGTACCACCGACAGTTTGGAGGCTGTGATGGCTGCATATGTGTGGGGAAAAAGAAGCGAAGGGATAGAGTGTGGCTAGACTTCAGGCACAAGATTACTTGAGTCCTCACAGTTGCAGGTTGGGTACTGAGAAACCATGATTGCATACACGACACTGCGCGCAGCAGACCCGGCTGTTGACAACTGAAATATACGCCCCATCCCGGGGTGAGGAACATCCCTACAACCTTGCACTATGCAGGGCCTTGCAAGAGCGTTGGCCACCCTGGTGTCGTTCGCCTTTGTTGGTGGCCGCCGTCTTTTCAGTTTCCCCCACCGATGGGTGGACCAAGCTGCGGGGTCACCCACCGGTATGCGGGGTGAAGAGCTTCTCGTAGGAGGAGGATGACGACTGGGAATTGGATTTCGTGGAACATCTGTCCTCTCCACCAGTCAAAACCCTGCATATCCTAGAGCGTCTGCCTCCTCCAGGGTAAGATCTGTACCAGTTGCAACAGGCCACACTGCTGGTAGTTCAGGCATGCCTTGTACATCATACTTGGGCTTGCCAAACACACACGACATGATGTCGTGCCTGCAAAACCAAAACTCCTTCAGTGTGGCCTCCACTTTGCGCACACAAATCTCCCTGTGAAGCAAGGGACAGGCACACCGCCCTGCGGGCTCCTCCGAATCATCTCGTTGCATCTCTGGTTGGTGTCGACACGAACAGCACAACATTTGCCACGAAATGACAGACGGGTCCGTGCAATTCTCCACTGCGAGGCCGACACATCTCGCTCCACGATTGGAATGTTGTATTGGGTAACGATAATAGGAGCAACATGCTCATCCTCGGGATGTTGTCCCGAATCTGACAGCGATTCCATGGATGTTGCAGGAGAGGGGGTACGAGTCCTGCTGGGAGGAGGCGTGGGACGCAACATCATTACGTCCCGAGGTTGAGTGCAGATGTTCGTATCTGATCTCTATGAATCGCCGTCGCCTCCGGGCATGTCCTCAATTCTTCTCTTCACCGGCCGGCTGCGGACATCGCCCTCCAGGCAGTTCCCCCGACTGTGTAACGACGTTGACCTTATTGTTTCCCGCAATGCAGCAGTCCATTTTTTGGGATCGGTCGAACGATGTGCCGCCCTCATCAGCATCTCCTGCCTGTCTGGTCCGATACCCCATTGCTTTCCTCCCAAAAACTGGTAGTAACTAGATTGTTGCATGAGGCCCTCACAATATCTTCTGTTGTTGTTGTCAACATGTCAACGAGATGTGCCGCAGAGGAAGCACGCCAGGAAGAGTGCACCGATTCGGCCATGTTCGTCGTCGGCATATCCGTGTCATCCTCCAAGCTCATGTCCTGTTGAAGGAAATTAGAAATGTCACTCATTGTGGAGAATGTCCAAGCACAAAACATAACAATTATCAAGTACAGAAATGTGTTACATGTCTCATGTAGTCTCCAAACTGTCGGAATCTATAGTGCCACCACGCAAGCCACGTTTGCAGTTCTGGCTGATCTTTCACATCCACTGCCCCTGAAGACACCCACCAGGCGCGTATGGTTGCAAACTCGGTCTTTGCCTTGTCGATGGAATTTGCATTTTTCCACGCAAAGCACATACTGATATGATCCTGCCAGTGGCGTGACGCCACAAACCTTTTCGTGTTTTGCGTCAAACTCTGCATGAAGTGAAACCCGCAAGATCTCTCCTTACCTTCCATTGGAGTCTTTGGGTCGTCCCCATATACCCTTCTCACTGCAGCCCAGTTTGCCTGGGCATTGTCAGCCATGAAGCCCCTAAAATCGGGAGGGGAAAACTTCGCTCTCGCCATTTGCTCATTAATTCCGTGCCACATATGCAACTCCGAATCTGTGTCTTCTCCTTTCATTTCACAGATAGCAATGGTCATCAATTTTCTGCAATATGGGTCGTATACACGTGCCCCCATTGTCACCCAATCGTGGTTGGTAATTCGCCTGATGTGGTCGAACATGACCCAGCAATTTGAGAGGTCTCCACTGGTCATCCGCTTCACCAAATCGACACCGCTCCCCGGTCCGCACGATGACATCTTAAATATGAAGCACATGTCCATCTCTGAGCCTTGACCAGGAAAGAAGTTGCCCTGGATGAAGTCGTAGCCGCATGTGCGTTTCACTTCCAAGATGGACTGCATGTATGATCCTCTTCCGATTCGTTTCTTGCAGCCGACAATGTGGTTCCTGACATTGGGGCTGCACACATGGGAGACAGCTTCCAGCAGCTCCTTCATGTCCCCCTCGCCCAGCTTCTCTCTTGTGCTTCCGTCCTCCGACATTATTCTGCCTATTGCAATTCTATGTGCGGATGTGCTTAGGTTTTGCTCCCGGCCTCCACCTCACCTCCTCCTTGATAATATCGTGGGTTTGTTGAAAAGTGACTCTGCAATTGCCTCTGGCGACGGGGTGGTCATGCTTTCCGATGTGAATGCATGTTCTGGTGCACGTTGGGCCGACGGTCCCGACGTAGTACTGCTTGGTGTTGCACACTGCCATGCACGTAGGGGCTGCGTTGCAATGGACACACTTGAAAGTCCCTGCAGGAACTCTACCTTGAGGCCAAAATGGGGTCGACGAATTGCCAATCCAGTCTATCTCATTCCAGGTGTCTTTCCTCGTGTAGTGGTAATATGTGCTCGAGAAACATTTAAGATGTCCAGCACACAATACATATCTCACTCGAACTCCATCACCCAGATCGGACAATGAAGTTTTGGTGACACACCATGGGTGGCCATCATGTTTCCTGTTCATTCATGCCAGCATGCCGTCTGGGCCTGCACCTAGCGGCACTGGAGTGAACTCGTAGATAGCATTCCCATCCACAACTTCAGGTAAAGTTTCCACAGAATGGATTGGAATTTTGTCGTAATCAAGCCTAAGAAGGTCACTGGAGCGGGAACCCGCTATCTTCATCCTCCGCAATATGTCGATTACTAAGCGGACGGAAGTTGAGTCCGAGGGTGTGTGCTCATTGTCTGCCGATATCTGCACACTCCTACTGACGGACGACTTTGAAACATACGATGGAAAGACCATACAGTCTTCATCGTCACTGGATAAGTTGTGGACGACTGTTTCCCTGGAAAGTGCACCCACCGACGAGCTATGGAGCGGCAAATCCTCGATTTTCCTTTTCACATGTTTGGGCTTCTCTGCTTGTGAAGAGGTGCCCACATCCCTCATGGCTGACTTCACATCTTGCACGCCAAACCCTCTTGTGGAAGGAGGATCAACCAAGTTCCAGCGTGGGAACTCTTTAGGCACAATTTCACCAATTGCATTGTATTGGATGGATTCAGAAGCTGGGAGCCGCCACTCTTTGCCCTTTCTGAGAAATCTGCATGCAGAATGACGGCACTTTCCAGAAAATTCCTATAAGCATCATTCGTCTCCTCTTCCAAAAACACCGTACCCGGGCGGAGCCTGAACTTCACACACAAGTACTGCTCAGTGACAATCGCAAATCCTTGGTCGCAGTATATTTTAGCTTTCAGAGAATCAGGATGGAAGTACACGTTTACCCAAACACGGGAGTCCATGTTGAAGACAGCAACTCTCGGTAGGCTCCGCAGCGAAGTCCTGCAATGAGAAGAGTGTGTCCTACATAATACCACAATCATGTTCTGGAGGATTCTGTATCCAGCAGGATAGGTGATCAATGCACGTATGGATGAAGGTGTGTAACGTACGTGACAAATACGGACGACCACAACAAATTCACATCGAAAATTGGGTGCCTGAATTGTGATGTACCACCAGTTGGACTACAATAAATCAGGTCTTCTCATGAATTTCGGCACCGAAATCCGGATGAACATCTCTGTCATGTAACAGATTTGGAAGCCACGGGATGAATTCCGGCGACAGAATTCGGAATTAGTTCACCTCATGAAACTGAGCAAGCACCCAACGTATGGATTTCGGTGCCGAAATTCGGATGAACATGTTCTTCATGAAATTGTTTCTACACATGGAAACGTGAATTTCGGCGCCGAAATACGGATGAATGTGTTCGTCATTAGAGTCATGATTCACCACGTGTACGGATTTCGGTGCCGAAATCCGGATGACAGTAACCCTGAATGGACAGTAGGGATGAATTTTGGCGCCGAAATTCATTCTTCTTCTGTTTTTTCCAAAGTCTTTTGTTGTCCTGCCTATGAATTTCAGCGCCGAAATTCATCTGAAGTCCTCCCTCCATTATTTTTTTCCCTTGCGAGCGCTGAATTTCGGCGCCGAAATTCATGCAAAGTCCTCCCTCCAATAATTTTTTTTCTTTGCGAGCGATGAATTTCGGCGCTGAAATTCATTCCTACTGTTGACAAAGGGTAACTCCAATATTACATTTTCCATGCGACGGATGAACTTCGGCGCCGAAATTCATCCGAACCCGACACTTACTTCTTGCTTCTGGATGATGTATGGTTCCGAAATTCGTATGAAATAACCCATTCAGACAGAGAAAACACGAATATTCTGCATTAAATGGAGAAATCGACACATTTAACCCCTTATGTCTTTCAAAAGGCCGTTATCTTATGACGTAAGGGGATGTTTTCTCAGGTTAGGGGATAATTAATTGCATTTTAGCCGTTGTTTTCATTTGAAACCAACCGTATCCATTAAGTGGTCATTTTTCGTACAGGAGGTTGTCGCAAATAAACTATCATTTTGGCGCCGAAATTATACTTAACAGTCCAGACATGGCAAGTCCAACAGGCATGGACAGCAACCGTGAGGGGCACTGATGGCAGGAAAGCGTGGGCATGGTGTCGGATTACTGTTCGGGCTGGATGTATTTCGGCGCCGGAATATGGATGATTTCAGCTGGTTTGCACGCGGACGGAGATATTGTTAATGAATTTCGGCGCCGAAATATGGATGAAATATGTGTCGCGGCCCTTTGCCTTGAGGGCAGGGGGTCGGGACACAGAAGGGGCTGCCCCTGTGGTGGGGGCAGTAGCAGCGATAGATACGGGGGCTGAAGCACCCTTGAGTGCCCAAGGCACTCAAGGAGGCGGAGGCGCTCACTAGGCGGAGACCCGCACACCGGGTTGCGGTGGGGGTGGCTCCACAAGGGGTGGTGGTAGCTTAGCGGGACTTAGTGGGGGTGGCATAGGACTCACCATGGGGTGGAGACCTCAAGGTGGGAGTCGTGGGGAGTCTTGGGACTCATCACGGTCCATTGGGGCCGCGGTGAGTGGGCCAAGACTCACCGCGACTCACCACCGGGAATCGAGGGTCTTCGTGGTGGTTCACCATAAAATGGCATGGCTGTTTGTGGAACCCCCGCGGACAGCTACAGAAGTATATATAGGGAGTAGTAACCCCGAGAACGGTGCAAGCCCGTTGGTGACCAAAAACTAGTGAGTAAGCGAGCGAGCCGGAAAGCGACCAAAGAGTGGGGAGCTGTTCCGGACTGCCATCTACCAAAGGGAATTCCACTAGGCCCAAATAGGTGGAGGGTCTTTCGGGGGAGCGAAGGGGGACCGTTATGTCCTGGTGAGCAACCGAAGCTCCAAGTTGGCCCGGCGGCCAGGTTGGGAGTCAGGCGCGCGCATCAAAGCGAGTAACTATGACTCGAAGGGGAGCTTACCGAAGTGAGGTGCGCGATATTTGGTATCAGAGCTTAGAGTTCAGTACGCGATCATCCTTGGGATTGGCCTCATCATGGGGTCGGGCAAGCCGAAGCGGAAGCGGAACGGCCCAAAAGATGATGATCCTGGTGAGCCAGATGGGGGCGACGTGTCACCGTGGCGGCCGTTTGAGGAAGCGATGCATGTTTCCGAAAACGAGGCCGCTCAAGAGCAGGAGGAATCCGAGGAGTCGGAGCCCGAGGAATCCTTGAGAGCTCCGACAAACCAAGAGATGTCTCCCATGCCGGCAGCCTTTTGGGAAGGGTTGTTGGCGCAGTTTGGCGGGACGTTGAAAGACGTATTGAAGGCGGCTAATGCCACTTCCACTAAGGCAAAGTTTAAGGTGAAGCCTAAGGAACCTGGCACCTTCGAGGGCGTCCAATATCGGAAGGCACTCAACACCTGGCTCCTGGAGCTAGAGCAGTACTTCCGGGCGGCCAAGTTGAGTGACGAGGATCGGGTGGAAGTGGCTCTCACCTATTTGAGGGGCTATGCTCAACAATGGTGGCAGAAACGCCTTCACGACCGAGGTCCGAGCCCGGAAACCTTGAACTGGAGTGGGTTCAAGGAATTGATGAAGAGACAGTTTGTGCCCTTCAACGCGTCCTGGCTTGCCCGGGACAAGATGAGGAATTTGAAGCAAACGGATGACATTCGGGGTTATGTTTTATTGATTATTTCTAGCAGCAGGCAGAACCAGAAATGGTCTTCAACTTTGTGGCGGGACTGGCCCCGTGGGCCAGGCGGAAGTTGGAGGAGAAGCCGCCTAAGACTTTGAACGAGGCAATTGAGAGGGCGGAATGTTTCTCGGATGTCCCTAGGGGTGAAAGACAAGGCCGTACGGAGCTGAACCACAAGAAGGCCCGGCGGGAAGGTGACTCTTTCCGATCGGAAAAGAAGTGGGATAGGCCACGCGGCGATAATGGCACGTGGAAATCGAAGGGAGGGCCTTCACACGTCAAGGCGGCACCTGGTGCTCCGAAAGGAAAAGCAGGTGCAGCGGCTTATGGCGGACAGAATGCGACCTTTGATGGAGTGTGTTTCAATTGCGGGGAGCCCCGGCACATGGTCAAGAAGTGCACGAAGCCCCGATAGTTGAACATGACTCGGGCGACCATAGAGCTGTCAGAAGATACCATCAGTCGCCTGGTGGAAGCGGTGGTCGCCAGGACTTGCAAGGTAGGCACATTTTCTTGTGAGTTGTATCAGGAAACTGGCGCCTTACGTAAAGGGAGTCAGTTACTGTTCGTGGATGGGATAATATCCGGAACTAACGTGTCATTGTTGGTGGACACAGGAGCGTCGCACTCCTTCGTGACACCGGCAACGGCACAAAAGCTGGGACTCCCGACAAGTGACGTGGGGGCCTCTATTGAGGTGCGTTCTGCCAAAGGAGAACCACAGCTGGCGACAAGGTTGGCGTTCGATGTTCCTCTTCAACTAGGGAGTTGGCAGGGACGTGAGAACTTCACCATCTGCGAGATCGATGGAGTGGATATCATTTTGGGAATGACCTTTTTGAGCAAATCCGGAGCGGTCATAGATGGCCGCAAGAGAGTAGTCACGCTGCCATGTTGGAATGGTGGCGAGGTCTTATGGGTGTCGGAAACGCCCAAATCTGTGGGAGGGCGAATAAACCTTCTGTCAGCAAGGGAGTGGGCCGTGGAGGAGGCACACAAGCCCCAGTTTTTGCTTTACATTAGAGAAGTGAAGGGAGAAGGCGATGGGGAGCCGAGCCCAGATTGGATCAAGGGGATTTTGGAGAAATACCAAGATGTGATGCCGGAGGATTTACCAAGCGGCTTGCCACCGCGAAGAGGAGTTGACCACAAGATTGAGGTGATACCGGGATCGGAACCGCCTGCCAAGTCGCCCTACCGGTTGAGCCACAGAGAGTTGGTCGAGCTGAAGACTCAGCTCAAGGATCTAATGTCAAAGGGGTACATCCGACCGAGTAAGTCACCTTACGGAGCCCCGGTGCTATTTGCAGACAAGAAGGATGGGATGTTGCGGATGTGTGTCGATTACAGGGCTCTGAATAAGGTGACTATTAAAAACCGGTACCCTTTGCCAAGGATCGACGACCTTTTCGACCGGTTGGCAGGAGCGAAGTACTTCAGCCGGATCGACTTGCGCTCCGGCTACCATCAAATTCGGGTGGCGGAAGGAGATGAGGAGAAGACCGCGTGCAGGACAAGGTATGGTTCATATGAGTTCTTGGTGATGCCTTTTGGGCTCACCAATGCACCTGCGACCTTTAGCACGCTAATGAACAGCCTTTTTCAGGAGTGGTTGGATGACTTTGTGATCGTGTACATCGACGACATCTTGGTGTACTCGAAAACAAAGGAGGAGCACCTGGAGCACCTCAAAAGGGTGTTCCAAAAATTGCAGGAAGGGAAGCTGTACGCCAAAGCTTCAAAGTGCGAATTCGGGGTCACGAAAGTGGAGTTCTTGGGGCATGTGATTACACAGGATGGGATCAAAATGGATGACAGAAAGGTGAGGGCGATCTTGGACTGGGAGCCTCCGACTTTGGTCCCGAGAGTGCGATCCTTCCTAGGACTCGCCTCCTATTACCGGAAGTATGTGAGAAATTTTGCCAAGATCGCGGGGCCGCTGTCCGACCTTCTGTGTAAATCCAAAGTCTGGGCATGGAATACTTTTTGTGGCCAAGCTTTTGCTGAATTGAAGCAGCGGATGGCGGAAGCTCCAGTCTGGAAAATCCCGGAGTTCGATCGTCCGTTTGAGATTCATACAGATGCATCGGACTTCGCGATTGGGGGTGTACTTATGCAAGATGGACGTCCAGTGGCTTATGAAAGTAAGAAACTGAATGAAGTGGAGCGATGGTGGCCGACGCACGAAAAAGAGATGAAGGCGGTGGTGCATTGCCTTGAGCTTTGGCGCCACTATGTTGGTTCCAACCCAGTGAAGGTGTTCACGGACAATGTCACGGTGAAGTATTTTGCCACGCAGCCCAAGTTGTCCCCAAAACAACTTAGGTGGCAAGATACTTTGGCGGTGTTCGACGTGGATATCCAGTACAAACCGGGACGGGACAATGTGGTGGCCGATGCTTTAAGTAGAAAGCAGCAGCTCATGTTGGTGCATAGGGGCGAGATGGCGCTCCAAAGGAAGATCCGGAAGGCTTGCCGGAAGGATGAGCTGGCGAAGTCCGTGATGCAAGACTTGAGGATGGGGGTTAAATCGCAGTTCCACTTGCAAAATGGACTGCTCCAGTATAAGCAAAAGCGTCTCTACGTGCCGAAGGGAGGGATCAGGGATAGTCTCTTGAGAGAATGCCATGATAGCCTGCTTGCGGGCCACGGCGGAGCCAAGCGCACTGCGGCACTCTTGAAGAAAGAGTATTTCTGGCCCAAACTGAGGGAGGAGGCAGAGGAGTATGTCAAGACATGCACCACATGCCAACAAAACCGGAGCGAGTACAAAAAGCAAGCGGGGCTGTTACAACCCTTGCCGATTCCAGAGGGGACTTGGGAAAGCGTCTCGATGGATTTCATGACTGCTATGCCGCTGTCAAAAGGATTCGATGCAATCATGGTGGTGGTGGATAGGTTCAATAAAATGGGCCATTTCATCCCCACCAAGGAGACGGCAACGGCGCAGGAGACAGGGCGACTTTACTTTGCCCACGTCTTGAAGCATCATGGAGTCCCGAAGGATATTGTCTCGGACCGCGATCCAAAGTTTATGAGTAAATTTTGGAGGACACTTTGGAAGAAGATGGGGACGAGGCTGAAGATGAGCACCGCCTTTCGACCTACGACCGACGGCCAAACGGAAAGAGTGAATTCCGTAGTGAAGCAGATCTTGTGGAATTACGTGTCGGCAGACCAATCAGACTGGGTGGAACACTTAGACGCGGTAGAGTTCTGTTATAATAACACAGAACACTCCGCAACGGGAGTTTCCCCTTTTGTATTGGTCTATGGAAAAGCACCTCTGGTGCCGACAAGTTGGGCCGCCCAGGACGTTGAGGAACCGGCAGTAGCGGCGGTACTGGAAGAACGCGAGCGTTTGTTGAAGCTCGCAAAGTACAACATTGCCAAAGCTAGGAAACGGTATGAAAGGCAGGCGAATCGGAAGCGGAGGGAAGTGAAGTTTGAGGCAGGCACGGAAGTCTGGTTGAACATCAAGAATTTTCGACTACCTCCGGAAGTGAGTCCAAAATTCATACCTCCATATGCGGGTCCCTTTCGCATCCGGAAGGTTATGAATGAGGATGTATATGAATTGGAGCTGCCGGCAAACAGCAAGGTGCATCCAGTATTCCCCGTATCCCTTTTGAAGCCTTACTTCAAAGATGAAGCGCGTCCGAATCGGCATCAAGTGTTGCGTTCGCCACCTGTGCTGTTGGATCATGGAAATGAACCTGAGTATGAGGTGGAGGCAGTACTTAAGTTGAGGAGGTTCAAGAACCGAGAAACGGAGTATCTCGTCAAATGGAAGGGCTATCATCATGTGGAGGCATCTTGGGTGCGTGCCTCAGAAATGGGAAACGCATCCGAGGCGGTTGCAGCGTTCGAAGGGCGACCTCAAAAGCGGAAGAAGCGTTGATGGGGACATCAACCTTGGAGCGTGGGGGAGGAAATGCATGCTTAGCCCGGCTTAGCTAGCTCAGGAATCCGATTGCAAAAACTTGTATTTGTACAAAACTTGCTATAAATGAAATGGCTTCCAAATGTTGTGCGTCCTATTTTGTTTGGAATGGTGATGCATAGTATGGTTGGCTAGTGTGTAGAATGCATGCTAGCTTACAAAAGTGGGAGAGGTAAATTGGGTTAATCGTGTGTTTGCGTAGTGCCGAAATCGAGTGACCCCCATCCAAGGGGCAAGGCAACTTGCGCCTTCTTTGGGGGTTCACGTGCTAGTGCGCACCTGGCGCGTGCGCGTACTATAACTGCGCTACCGAGGGGGTTGCCTTGTAGTGCGGGCTAACGCGGAAGCTACGTGCTTCCGTTCACGTACTATAATCGTGTAGCCTCGGGACGAAGTCGTAGTGCGGCTTTGGCGTGTTCCCGTACCTCAGGCCAGCATTCCAAGGCGGACCCAATTGTAGTGATTGGGGTGTACGGTTGATTCAAGGTTATCTTCCTAGTCAAAGAGGGTTCCAGGTGAACCCTTGCTCAAGGTGATGCCAAAAGCGGCATCATGAGCGATCGCAAGCAATGTTGTTGCAGTAAGGCGATTCGATCCTCGGGGAGGATTGTTCCTTGGCCTTGAAGTAGGCCAAGAAGAGTGCACTGGGAGGAGCTAGAGAGGCTCCACCCTTGGCCGGGACTTGGAGGAAGTCGGCCAAACTAGCTAGTGGAGAGTAGAGTCAAGTGGGGTTTGGTTCTTTGCCATGGGACGCCATGAAACAAACTCCTTGATGTGGGATGCCACAACTTGGATGTTCGTTTCTACAAAATGGACAAGTCGATGAGGACATCGACTCCCTGTTGGTAGGGGTGTGTGTCGCGGCCCTTTGCCTTGAGGGCAGGGGGTCGGGACACAGAAGGGGCTGCCCCTGTGGTGGGGGCAGTAGCAAGCGATAGATACGGGGGCTGAAGCACCCTTGAGTGCCCAAGGCACTCAAGGAGGCGGAGGCGCTCACTAGGCGGAGACCCGCACACCGGGTTGCGGTGGGGGTGGCTCCACAAGGGGTGGTGGTAGCTTAGCGGGACTTAGTGGGGGTGGCATAGGACTCACCATGGGGTGGAGACCTCAAGGTGGGAGTCGTGGGGAGTCTTGGGACTCATCACGGTCCATTGGGGCCGCGGTGAGTGGGCCAAGACTCACCGCGACTCACCACCGGGAATCGAGGGTCTTCGTGGTGGTTCACCATAAAATGGCATGGCTGTTTGTGGAACCCCCGCGGACAGCTACAGAAGTATATATAGGGAGTAGTATCCCCGAGAACGGTGCAAGCCCGTTGGTGACCAAAAACTAGTGAGTAAGCGAGCGAGCCGGAAAGCGACCAAAGAGTGGGGAGCTGTTCCGGATTGCCATCTACCAAAGGGAATTCCACTAGGCCCAAATAGGTGGAGGGTCTTTCGGGGGAGCGAAGGGGGACCGTTATGTCCCGGTGAGCAGCCGAAGCTCCAAGTTGGCCCGGCGGCCAAAGTTGGGAGTCAGGCGCGCGCATCAAAGCGAGTAACTATGACTTGAAGGGGAGCTTATCGAAGTGAGGTGCGCGACATATGCCCCAGTGCAACATTCTGCACAGTTCCGGAATTAATTCCGGATCCGATATCCGACTGACAGGTGTGCTCATGACGGATGAGGACTGGGGAAGCGATGAATTTTTGGCGCCGAAATTCATATGTTTGTGTATGAAAGCACTTGCATAAGATGAATTTCGGCGCCAAAATTCATCCGTCCGCTGATGAAACGTGTCAACCTGACTGTTGAATGTCGATTGGCGGTTTGATTTCATGGCGGTTGGGTTTCATGATGTGCGGATAATGCATTCAATGCCGGCTGCTCCGGGAATAGCATCCGGTGAACGGAACGGTATTTCGGCGCCGCAATTCGGATAAAGCGTCTTCTACTGGTGGCTTGAACAGGCACGCGTCGCGTTCTAGGCGACTTCATCCGTCCGAACGTGTCAGGGGTCGCAATCTCTTCATCACCCATACAGCGGAAAGTGGTGGACGGTGGCAACGCTTGGGGAGACGTGGCTGCTTGCGCATCTGCTCGTGCACAGTGGGAGGTTAGCTATTTCATGAGCATGAGCGGCATGAGCGGAGTAGTAAGACAATCGGTTTTCATGAGCAGAAGTACAAATTCTGGAAATAAAAAACATTAAAAATATTATTTTAATGAGATGTGTCCCAAAAAAAAAACCAATATAATATTCATTGTTTGAAGTAAAAATTGTAGTTTCTAGAGCCGTGCTCATGATATTTCGTTTTCCGCTCATGCAAATTCCGAGCGACATCTGCAAAAATGGCGCCAAATTTCGCGGTAATAGGTTCCGCAAGCAGAAAAATCGGTGACGTATTGCGCGGTAATAGGTGACTCCGGCGAAAAATGGTGCCGAATTTCGCGGTTATAGGTCCCAACTTCATTGAAGTGTAAGCCCAAAATTTGGAAATGTGGCGCCGAATTTCGGTACATGGTGTCGGGCATTGCACAAATGTTGGGCAGTTCTGGGCCATGTAACTGGAAATTCGGCGCCATTTTTCCAGACATCGTCTCCAGACAATGTTGGGACTTAGCCAATTTTCGGCCCAAAAAAGGAAATTCGGCGCCTTTTTTCCAGAAATGGCCCCCTCAACTGCAACTGTTGGAACTCAGTTTTCTGGAAGATTTGCAAATTTTTCCTGCCGCCATCTTTGTATTCTGTTTCGACATTGAATTGCCACTGGACGTCAATGGATATCCAACAGTCCCTAGTGTTTAAAAGACATCACTTTAATATTGTCTGTCTCATTCCAGGAGTTTTGGGGTGCAATTCATTACACTGCAAAACAAAGTCTAATGCATAAAAATGCAATTGCAAATATCCATATGGTGGATTCTCTTTTCCCCATCAATGATTTCTGGAATCCCGGTGGAGGAGTTTGTGCAGCTCGTTCACGCTCAACGCTGGTGCATGAATAAAGTCATCAATAGTCAAGTTCATCCTCAACCTCTTCAGGTAAATGTAATACAGATGCTTGCACGGATAATACTTTGACCTCTTCTTTGCTTCCATCAACGAGAAGTCCGTACAATTGCAAGTCGGCTCCACTCCAATCGTAATTGTGTATACGTCGTCGCGTACAGCTGAGCCGGCCGTTGCCATCCGATAAACACGCCCAAGGCCGGGTGGGGGTACGTCCACGGAGCTCTGAATAGTGCAAGCCATCCCAAGAGCATTGGCAATCCGAGTCTCATTCAACTTGTTGGGAGGGTGTCGTCTCTTCACTCTTCCGAATCGCATTGTGGGATGTGCAGAATTGTCCAATCCGTCTCTACTGGACGGAGCAGCCTGCAATGGTTGGGTCTGAGGAACTGGAAACGAGTGGGCTGGGACGTCTGTGCGTTGCACCATTCGAAATTCTGCTGCAGAAAGAGCATCCACCTCATTCTGAGAGAGGTTGCAACCCGGTGCAACAGGCCAGACGCCCGGAGGCTCCAACATTCCCTGAATCCCGTACTTGGGCTTGCCAAATACACAGGTCATTATGTCGTGCCTACATAACCAAAACGTCTGCGTTGTGGCGTGAGAGAATGTTGGAGTCAAAAATCTGCCGCTGATACAAGGTACAGGTACAGCACCGTGTGGGTTCCTCCGAATCATCTCACCACAGCGTGCTCTCGTATCCACCCGGATGGCGCAGCACTTCCCTCAAAATGTCGGCAATGTCCTTGCTATTCTCCACTGTGACTCCGACACTCTTGTCTCCACCATGGGTATGTTGTATTGCGTTACTACAGATGGCTCGTTATGTTCCTCGGGCACGTGCCCTGTGCTCAAAGGAGATGGCGATCTTGAACGTGCAGGACTTGCGGTGCTCGACGAGACCTCCTCGGGCAACATCACGGGACCACGAGGGAGCGTGCAAATATTCTTGTCAGCTCGCCATGAATCCTCTTCTCCGCCAAGTGCCTCATCAAGTCTTCGTCTCACTGGACGGGTGTGAACATCTCCTTCCAAGTGTTGGCCTCTTCGAAGCAATGGCGTGTCCCGAAGGCCCTCTTGCAAGGCTGCCGCCCACTTGCGAGGATTCTTAGATCTGGAGGCAGTCCGCATCAGCATTTCCTACCTGTCCGGCCCCAAGCCCCACTGTTTCCCTTTCAAGAACTCGTTGTACCTGCATTGTTGCATAATTAACCTGACAATGTCCTCCGTTGTGGCAGTGAGGATGTCCACCAGATGCGCCGCAGAGGAGGCACGCCAGGAAGAATGTACTGATTCGGCCATGTTTGTTGTCGGCATGTCGGTGTCGGAGTCCAGACACATTTCCTTCACATGTACATGTTGAGGTTACAAGCAAGTTACAAAGAATGAGTAGCATAATATTCAACGTGACGCGAATTCGTCCAACTCACCTCCCGCATATAGTCGCCAAACTGGAGGAAACGATAATGCCACCATGCTAGCCAACTGACCATTGCTCCCTCGTCTGATTTCTTTACAGCACCTGACGTTGTCCACCAAGCCCGTATACATGCAAATTGTGTCTTTGCATCATCCAAGGTGGGAGCACGCTTCCACGCAAGACACATGGAACGGTGCTCCTCTCTGAAATCTGGCGCCACGAGCCGGGTTGTGTACTGCGACAAGCTCTGCAGAAAATGGAACCCACAAGATCTCTCCTTGTCTTCCATCGGAACATTGGGGTCTTCCCCGTACACCCTTCGGATGGCAGCCCAATTTGCTTGTGCGTTGTCCGCCATGAAACCACGGAAATTGGGAGGGGGCAATCCCGCCCTGGCCATCTGTTTGTTTATTCCCTGCCAAAGAAGCATCTCCGATTGTGTGTCCTCTCCTTTCATCTCACAAATAGCAATTGTCATTAGCATCCTGCAGTGGGTGTCGTAGACATGTGCAGCCATTGTCACCCACTGAGCCACGCCCAATTTCTGTTTGCAGGAGACAATGTGGTTTCGGACATTCGGTGAACAAACGTGGGACACCGACTCCAACAATGCCTCCATTTCCTTCTCATCGAGAGGAACTCAGTCAGAGCCATCTTCCGACATAATTTTGGCCAATGCCATCTTATGGGTGGCCTGCAGCTGTATCTGTTTGGGTTTGGCATCAGGTCTCAACCTAACCTCCTCCTGAACGAGCTGCTCTGCCTCATGGGCAGCCTCCCGCGAGTTCCCCCTCGCCAATTTGTGACAATGGGAACCAACTTGTATGCAAGCTCGTGTGAGGTCAGGGAAACGGTGCAACACATAGAACTGTTTGGCATTACAAACAGACATGCAATGTGGTGGTTCTTTGCAATGCGCACACTTAAATGTGGAGTTTGGAACCTTCTCCTGAGCTCGAAATGGTTGATGAGCTGTGCCTATCCAATCCGTCTCATTCCTGTGACCTCTGGATTTAAAGTGGAAGCAAGTTGGGGAGAAACACTGCAACGCGCCCGCACAAACAACGTAGCGCACCCGCACACCATCGAGCATCTTCATGCTGGTGGTTTTGGTGACGCACCAAGGATGGCCATCATGTTTCCTATCCATATCTGTCAACATTCCGGACGCCCTCCAACAGTCCGTTCGAGGAGGGAACTCAAAGAACATATTACCGTCGACGTCTGCGGGAAGGCATGTAACGGATTTAATGGCGAACTTGCTGTAGTCCAGCCCAACCAGCTCTGAGCGGTGTCCCTCCATGTGAAGCCCTCGCAGAATTTCAAGAATGGATCGAACTGTTGTGTTCGTGTTGGGAATATGACTCCCTCGTCCGCTGATGTCCATTGAGGACTTGCCTGATCTCCAGGACGATCTCGGAACTTCCATGATCTCGTCGGAGTCGGACAGGTTGTGAACAACCCGGTTCTCGCTCATCTTCATTGATGGGTTCGGCTCTGGATTTACTTCGTTGCGGACTTCTCTCTTTGAGGTACCCACTCTCTGATTCGCGGATTGTTTCGTGGAAGGCGGCAGGATAGAAGACGCATTTGGGGGGCAAATGAAGTCCCCAACAGCCCTGTATATGACGTTGTCCGATGGTGGAACTCGCCATTCCCTACCGTCGCCGAAATCATCGTGGAGCACAACAATACTTTCGACTTACAACTCCGTTTGAATCCTTCCTTTCCTCCTCCGACCCCGGTTTCAGGTGGTATCGAACGCAAAGATATTTCTCCATCACCCGACAAATCTCCCCTCTGCACGGAAATGTAGCTCTATGCTCGTGAGGAGGGCAGTACACTATAGCGCTCGGGTTTTCTGCCATGGAGTTGTGCACACAAGACTGCCAGGACGGCGTTCGGACAAGCGCCCTGGGAGAAGGGGGGATGCAGCAAGGGGAAGGAATGCAGGGCCGATTTTTGCAAGCAACGAAGCCTATTCACGAATCCGGGGAGCCCACTCTCCCGAAAATCCACTGTCAGAGAGTTAATGAACCTTGTCTGCGGAATGCGGCCCCTGGCCTTTGCGCAATAACTGCCAACAGTATGCAGTCAGAAGGTATATGACCTGTGCAGATGCGCTGCGCAAACCAATCATTACGGCGTCTCACAAGAAGCGTGGGGGCGCGAGCGTGCAAGCACCTTCCCCATGGACAGAGGGAACTGACAAAGGTGGCATTCCAGTGGGTTTGATTACAAGATTGAGTGCCAGAACCTCGCCGCCAAAAGTCAACATACAACAGCGGCGCCGAATTTGCATTCGAGGCCGGTCGGACGATTTCGTCTCGAGGGTGAGTCGGTCACCTGGCCAATAGAGAACATCACCCGGATGGAAAAATGGCGCCGAATTTCCATCCGAGGCCCGTTGGATGAAGTCGTTTCGGGGGGAGTGGCCGACACCTGGCCGACAGAGAATATCCCTCGGATGGAAAAACGGCGCCGAATTTCCATCCGAGGCCCGTTGGATGAAGTTGTCTCGGGGGGAGAGGCCGACACCTGGCCGACTAATATCATCCCCTGGATGGAAAAACGGCGCCGAATTTCCATCGGAGGCCGGCCGGATGAAGTCGTTTCGGGGGGAGAGGCCGACACCTGCTCGACAGAGAACATCCCCGGGATGGAAAAATGGCGCCGAATTTCCATCAGAGGCCGACACCTGCTCAACAGAGAACATCCCCCGGATGGAAAAACAACGCCAAATTTCCATCGGAGGCCGACACCTGCTCGACAGAGAACATCCCCCAGATGGAAAAACGGCGCCGAATTTCCATTGGAGGCCAACACCTGGCCGAGAGAGAACATCCCCCAGATGGAAAAACGGCGCCGAATTTCCATCGGAGGCCGACACTTGGCCAAAAGAGAATATCCCCCGGATGGAAAAATGGCGCCGAATTTCCATCGGAGGCCGACACCTGCTCGACAGAGCACATCTTCCGGATGGAAAAACGGCGCCGAATTTCCATCGGAGGCCGACACCTGCTCGACAGAGAATATCCCCCGGATGGAAAACGGCGCCGAATTTCCATCGGAGGCCGACACCTGGCCGACAGAGAATATCCCCCGGATGGAAAAACGACGCCGAATTTCCATCAGAGGCCAGCTGGATGAAGTCGTTTCAGGGGGAGAGGCCGGCACTTTGGTCGACTGAGATCATCCCCCGGATGGAAAAACGGCGCCGAATTTCCATCCGAGGCCCGTAAGATGAAGCCTGTATCGGCACTTCTTCAACAATTTATAATCGTTGCATCAAGTTTTTTGCGTTTTTTTGTATGGCTACACACTAAACTTGGAGTTTTTTGCCTACATGCCACATTTCGCACGTTATTCCCACCATTCTTGTCGCGCACCTCACTTCGGTAAGCTCCCCCCTCAAGTCATAGTTACTCGCTTTGATGCGCGCGCCTAACTCCCAACTTGGCCGCCGGGCCAACTTGGAGCTTTGGCTGCTCACCGGGGCATAACGGTCCCCCCTTTGTTCTCCCAAAGAACCCTCCACCGATTTGGAACCAGCGGGAATTCCCTTTGGTAGTTGGCAGTCCGAAACAGCTCCCCACTCTTTGGTCGCTTTCCGGCTCGCTCGCTTACTCACTAGTTTTTGGTCACCAACGGGCTTGCACCGTTCTCGGGGTTACTACTCCCTATATATACTTCTGTAGCTGTCCGCGGGGGTTTCACAACCAGCCATGCCATTTTATGGCGAACCACCACGAAACCCTCGACTCCCGGTGATGAGTCGCGGTGAGTCTTGGCCCACTCACCACGGCCCCTATGGACCGTGATGAGTCCCAAGACTCCCCACGACTCCCACCACGAGGTCTCCGCCCCCATGGTGAGTCCTATGCCACCCCCACTAAGTCCCGCTAAGCTACCACCACCCCTTGTGGAGCCACCCCCACCGCAACCCGGTGTGCGAGGCTCCACCTAGTGAGCGCCTCCGCTTCCCTGAGTGCCTTGGGCACTCAAGGGTGCTTCAGCCCCCCCATACCTATCGCTGCCGCTGCCCCCACCACAGGGGCAGCCCCTCATGTGTCCCGACCCCCTGCCCTCAAGGCAAATGGCCGCGACACACACCCCTACCAACAGGGAGTCGATGTCCTCATTGACTTGTCCATTTTGTAGAAACGAACATCCAAGTTGTGGCGTCCCACATCAAGGAGTTTGTTTCCGTACCATGGCGTCCCATGGCAAAGAACCAAACCCCACACTTGACTCTACTCTCCACTAGCTAGTTCGGCCGACTTCCTCCAAGTCCCGGCCAGGGGTGGAGCCTCTCCAGCTCCTCCCAGTGCACTCTTCTTGGCCTTCTTCAAGGCAAGGAACGATCCTCCCCGAGGATCGAATCGCCTTACTGCAACAACATTGCTTGCGATCGCTCCTGATGCCGCTTTTGGCATCACTTTGCGCAAGGGTTTACCTCGAACCCCTTTGACTAGGAAGATAACCTTGAACCAACCGTGCGCCCCAATCACTACAATTGGGTCCGTCTTGGAATGCTGGCCTGAGGTACGGGAACACGTCGAAGCCACTACGACTTCGTCCCAAGGCTACACGATTATAGTACGTGAACGGAAGCACGTAGCTTCCGCGTTAGCCCGCACTACAAGGCAACCACCTCGATAGCGCAGTTATAGTACGCGCACGCGCCAGGTGCGCACTAGCACGTGAACTCCCAAAGAAGGCGCAAGTTTCCTTGCCCCTTGGATGGGAGTCACCCGATTTCGGCACTGCGCAAACACACGATTAACCCAATTTACCTCTCCCACTTTTGTAAGCTAGCATGCATTCTACACACTAGCCAACCACACCATGCATCACCATTCCAAACAAAATAGGACACACAACATTTGGAACCCATTTCCTTTATAACAAATTTTTGTACAATACAAGTTTTTGCAATCGGATTCCTGAGCTAGCTAAGCCGGGCTAAGCATGCATTTCCTCCCCCACGCTCCAAGGTTGATGTCCCCATCAACGCTTCTTCCGCTTTTGAGGTCGCCCTTCGAAAACTGCAACCGCCTCGGATGCGTTTCCCATTTCTGAGGCACGCACCCAAGATGCCTCCACATGATGATAGCCCTTCCATTTGACGAGATACTCCGTTTCTCGGTTCTTGAACCTCCTCGACTTAAGTACTGCCTCCACCTCGTACTCAGGTTCATTTTCATGATCCAACAGCACAGGTGGCGGACGCAACACTTGATGCCGATTCGGACGCGCTTCATCTTTGAAGTAAGGCTTCAAAAGGGAGACGTGAATACTGGATGCACCTTGCTGTTTGCCGGCAGCTCCAATTCATACACATCCTCATTCATAACCTTCCGGATGCGAAAGGGTCCCGCATACGGAGGTACGAACTTTGGACTCACTTCCGGAGGTAGTCGGAAATTCTTGATGTTCAACCAGACCTCCGTGCCTGCCTCAAACTTCACTTCCCTCCGCTTCCGATTCGCCTGCCTTTCATACCGTTTCCTAGCTTTGGCAATGTTGTACTTTGCGAGCTTCAACAAACGCTCGCGTTCTTCCAGTACCGCCGCTACTGCCGGTTCCTCAACGTCCTGGGCGGCCCAACTTGTCGGCACCAGAGGTGCTTTTCCATAGACCAATACGAAAGGGGAAACTCCCGTTGCGGAGTGTTCTGTGTTATTATAACAGAACTCTGCCGCGTCTAAGTGTTCCACCCAGTCTGTTTGGTCTGCCGACACGTAATTCCGCAAGATCTGCTTCACTACGGAATTCACTCTTTCTGTTTGGCCGTCGGTCGTAGGTCGGAAGGCGGTGCTCATCTTCAGCCTCGTCCCCATCTTCTTCCAAAGTGCCCTCCAAAATTTACTCGTAAACTTTGGATCGCGGTCCGAGACAATATCCTTCGGGACTCCATGATGCTTTAAGACGTGGGCGAAGTAAAGTCGCCCTGTCTCCTGCGCCGTTGCCGTCTCCTTGGTGGGGATGAAATGGCCCATTTTACTGAACCTATCCACCACCACCATGATTGCATCGAATCCTTTTGACAGCGGCATAGCAGTCATGAAATCCATCGAGACGCTTTCCCAAGTCCCCTCTGGAATCGGCAAGGGTTGTAACAGCCCCGCTTGCTTTTTGTACTCGCTCCGGTTTTGTTGGCATGTGGTGCATGTCTTGACATACTCCTCTGCCTCCTCCCTCAGTTTGGGCCAGAAATACTCTTTCTTCAAGAGTGCCGCAGTGCGCTTGGCTCCGCCGTGGCCCGCAAGCGGGCTATCATGGCATTCTCTCAAGAGGCTATCTCTGATCCCTCCCTTCGGCACGTAGAGACGCTTTTGCTTATACCGGAGCAGTCCATTTTGCAAGTGGAACTGCGATTTAACCCCCATCCTCAAGTCCTGCATCACGGACTTCGCCAGCTCATCCTTCCGGCAAGCCTTCCGGATCTTCCTTTGGAGCGCCGTCTCGCCCTTGTACACCAACAAGAGCTGCTGCTTTCTACTTAAAGCATCGGCCACCACGTTGTCTCGTCCCGGTTTGTACTGGATATCCACGTCGAACACCGCCAAAGTATCTTGCCACCTAAGTTGTTTTGGGGACAACTTGGGCTGCGTGGCAAAATACTTCACCGTGACATTGTCCGTGAACACCTTCACTGGGTTGGAACCAACATAGTGGCGCCAAAGCTCAAGACAGTGCACCACCGCCTTCATCTCTTTCTCGTGCGTCGGCCACCGTCGCTCCACTTCATTCAGTTTCTTACTTTCGTAAGCCACTGGACGTCCATCTTGCATCAGTACACCCCCAATCGCGAAGTCCGACGCATCTGTATGAATCTCGAACGGACGATCGAACTCCGGGATTTTCAAGACTGGAGCTTCCGCCATCCGCTGCTTCAATTCAGCAAAAGCTTGGCCACAAAAGGTGTTCCATACCCAGACTTTGGATTTACACAGAAGGTCTGACAGCGGCCCCGCGATCTTGGCGAAATTTCTCACATACTTCCGGTAATAGGAGGCGAGTCCTAGGAAGGATCGCACTCCCGGGACCGAAGTCGGAGGCTCCCAGTCCAAGATCGCCCTCACCTTTCTGTCATCCATTTTGATCCCATCCTGTGTAATCACATGCCCCAGGAACTCCACTTTTGTGACCCCGAATTCGCACTTTGAAGCTTTGGCATACAGCTTCCCTTCTCGCAATTTTTGGAACACCCTTTTTAGGTGCTCCAGGTGCTCTTCCTTTGTTTTTGAGTACACCAAGATGTCGTCGATGTACACGATCACAAAGTCATCCAACCACTCCTGAAAAAGGCTGTTCATCAGCGTGCTAAATGTCGCTGGTGCATTGGTGAGCCCAAAAGGCATCACCAAGAACTCATATGAACCATACCTTGTCCTGCACGCGGTCTTCTCCTCATCTCCTTCCGCCACCCGAATTTGATGATAGCCGGAGCGCAAGTCGATCCGGCTGAAATACTTCGCTCCTGCCAACCGATCGAAGAGGTCGTCGATCCTTGGCAAAGGGTACGGTTTTTCATAGTCACCTTATTCAGAGCCCTGTAATCGACACACATCCGCAGCGTCCCATCTTTTTGTCTGCAATAGCACCGGGGCTCCGTAAGGTGACTTACTCGGCCGGATGTACCCCTTTGACATTAGATCTTTGAGCTGAGTCTTCAGCTCGACCAACTCTCTGTGGCTCAACCGGTAGGGCGCCTTGGCAGGCGGTTCCGATCCCAGTATCACCTCAATCTTGTGGTCAACTCCTCTTCGCGGTGGCAAACCGCTTGGTAAATCCTCCGGCATCACATCCTGGTATTTCTCCAAAATCCCCTTGATCCAATCTGGGCTCGGCTCCCCATCGCCTTCTCCCTTCACTTCTCTAATGTAGAGCAAAAACTGGGGCTCGTGTGCCTCCTCCACGGCCCACTCCCTTGCTGACAGAAGGTTTATTCGCCCTCCCACGGGTTTGGGCGTTTTCGACACTCGTAAGACCTCGCCACCATTCCCACATGGCAGCGTGACTACTCTCTTGCGGCCATCTATGACCGCTCCGGATTTGCTCAAAAAGGTCATCCCCAAAATGAGATCCACTCCATCGATCTCGCAGATGGTGAAGTTCTCACGTCCCTCCCAACTCCCCAGTTGAAGAGGAACATCAAACGCCAACCTTGTCGCCAACTGTGGTTCTCCTTTGGCAGAACGCACCTCAATAGAGGCCCCCACGTCACTTGTCGGGAGTCCCAGCTTTTGTGCCGTTGCCGGTGTCATGAAGGAGTGCGACGCTCCTGTGTCCACCAATAACGACACATTAGTTCCGGATATTATCCCATCCACGATAACTTACTCTCTTTACGTAAGGCGCCAGTTTCCTGATACAACTCACAAGAAAATTTGCCTATCTTGCAAGTCCTGGCGACCACCGCTTCCACCAAGCGACTGATGGTATCTTCTGACAGCTCTGTGGTCGCCCGAGTCATGTTCAATTGCCGGGGCTTCGTGCACTTCTTGGCCATGTGCCGGGGCTCCCCACAATTGAAACACACTCCATCAAAGGTTGCCTTCTGTCCGCCATAGGCCGCTCCACCCGCTTTTCCTTTCGAAGCACCGGGTGCCGCCTTGACTTGTGATGGCCCTCCCTTCGATTTCCACGTGCCATTGTCGCCGCGTGGCCTATCCCACTTCTTTTCCGGTCGGAAGGAGTCACCTTCCCGCCTGGTCTTCTTGTGGTTCAGCTCCGTACGGCCTTGTCTTTCACCCCTAGGGACATCCGAGAAACATTCAGCCCCCTCTCAATTGCCTCGTTCAAAGTCTTGGGTGGTTTCTCCTCCAACTTCCGCCTGGCCCATGGGGCCAGTCCCGCCACAAAGTTGAAGACCATTTCTGGTTCTGCCATGTCCGCGACTTCGAGCAACAACGCATTGAAAGCCTGGACATACCCCCGAATGTCATCTGTTTGCTTCAAATTCCTCATCTTGTCCCGGGCAAGCCAGGACGCGTTGAGGGGCACAAACTGTCTCTTCATCAATTCCTTGAACCCACTCCCAGTCCAAGGTTTCCGGGCTTGGACCTCGGTCGTGAAGGCGTTTCTGCCACCATTGTTGAGCATAGCCCCTCAAGTAGGTGGGAGCCACTTCCACCCGATCCTCGTCACTCAACTTGGCTGCCCGGAAGTACTGCTCTAGCTCCAGGAGCCAGGTGTTGAGTGCCTTCCGATTTGGACGCCCTCGAAGGTGCCGGGTTCCTTAGGCTTCACCTTAAACTTTGCCTTAGTGGAAGTGGCATTAGCCGCCTTCAACACGTCTCTCAACGTCCCACCAAACTGCGCCAACAACCCTTCCCAAAAGGCTGCCGGCATGGGAGGCATCTCTTGGTTTGTCGGAGCTCTCAAGGATTCCTCGGGCTTCGACTCCTCAGATTCCTCCCGCTCTTGAGCGGCCTCGTTTTCGGAAACATGCATCGCTTCCTCAAACGGCCGCCTCGGTGACACGTCGCCCCCATCGGGCTCACCAGGATTATCATCTTTTGGGCCGTTCCGCTTTCGCTTCGGCTTGCCCGACCCCATGATGAGGCCAATCCCAAGGACGATCGCGTACTAAACTCGAAGCTCTGATACCAAGTGTCGCGCACCTCACTTCGGTAAGCTCCCCCCTCAAGTCATAGTTACTCGCTTTGATGCGCGCGCCTAACTCCCAACTTGGCCGCCGGGCCAACTTGGAGCTTCGGCTGCTCACCGGGGCATAACGGTCCCCCCTTGTTCTCCAAAGAACCCTCCACCGATTTGGAACCAGCGGGAATTCCCTTTGGTAGTTGGCAGTCCGAAACAGCTCCCCACTCTTTGGTCTGCCCCCACCACAGGGGCAGCCCCTCATGTGTCCCGACCCCCTGCCCTCCCTCAAGGCAAAGGGCCGCGACAATTCTGGTCCGCTAAAGACAAATTCGTTGTCGGTTTTCCATCGATGAGGTGGACCGAATTACCTGCAGGATGGAAATTCGGCGCCGGATTTCCATCCGGCGTCTCCTGGATGAGAACTGCTCGGGCGGAGGGAGGGCCTCGTTGCGTCATACTTCATCCGTTGGATGGAAATTCGGCGCCGATTTTTTTCCATCCAGCGGGCGATTGACGAAGTCTCGGGAGGATATTCGGTGGGCGCCTGTGACCGACCTCCATACATTAATGGCGCAGTTGAGCATTAAATGTCCTCCGCCGTCGGTTTTGAACCGGGCTAGCAACACAGGGATTCCGCGGTTGCTTCCCAGATACACCTTGGAAACCTGATGCTAAACTTGGATGAACTTCTATTCGAGGCATGTACGCACACATTTGGCGAGATCTTTTTTCTTTTGCTGGGACTTATGCCGCGTGGAGAAGGGCGTGGCTCTCCTGAGAGAGACCCCACATCCAGACCGCGGCGGAAGCTGAAGGCTTTGTACTACGGGCGACGTCCAACCTCTCGCATGGCCAAACTTAAGCTCCAGCAGGAGATTCCATTGTCTTGCTCACAACCCGCGCCAACTAAAGCCGAGCACTCTCATGCAAGCCACTTCCTCTTTCGCTTGTGTAACACGTGGGTTTTCTTCATTTTTTGGTTTGTTTTCGCATCTTCAGCATGGCAGCCCTGGAAGCACATGGTTGCATCGCAAAAGCAGGAGTTGTTGTGAAGAATGATCAAGGTCAGAGTGGTTAGAAAGGAGCCAGGTCGTTGCTGCATTCAGATTTGCAACAGGGTGCACACCTCGCTGTAGATAACAGGTTGCATCTCGGAATTAAGGAAATCCATGCTAAGCTGAGAAGATTGTCTGAGCAGATGAAGTGCCTTCAAAACATTTCACCCTGTTTTCTCGTCTTATGGAATTTGTGTTCTTTTGTTCATCGTGTTTCATGTTACTAGTTGAGTGAACCTTAGATAGTTTGCAATGCGTGTGCAAAGCCGGCAGCTCTGGAGAAGGCTGCTTGTGCATGTCATTCTTAGGCATTGGTTCGATTTGTTTTCATTGTTGTTCCACGATTGTTGCGATGGTGGTTGCGCTGCTCGTTGCGATGGTGGTTTTCATTCCGATGTTGGTTCTCACGATTTTTGGGGATGACAGAGTGACGACGAGCCCGGCACGCTGGTGGTATCATCGACAGCTCTAACTGCTCGAGCAGTCACTCCAAAAGCCGCTACTCATCGCATGTTTGGATCGCCCAACTTGGGGCAGGATGGCAAACTAAAACCTTTTGTTGGTGGACGGGAAGACCTGCAGCGAGAGTACGACAGAATAGGCATTGGGGAGGTTGGTGTAGGCGGCATGGCAGGTGAAGGGCATTGGATGAGGACAGCAGTTCCGGCAATGGAGGATGTTGATGCATATGCAGTAGGGCCCGCCCACGCAAAGAAGAAGAAGAAAGCCAAGCACATGCAATCCCTGGCGAGAGAGCCGTCACGGGCTGCGGAGGGGGGAGTGAGCAGGGCGTGCGAGGGTGTCAGTTTGCCTCAATCAAAGGTGGTCGTCCTGGAGGGCTCCCCTGCTGCTACCCCTAGTAGAAACAGAAAGCCCGTGAGAGGGCAAAGAGAGGGCAAAAGAACAGGCGAGACAGAAGGCTAGCCAGGAGGAAAGAGAAAAGGCCACTGAAGAGGCCAGGGGTGTCGAAATGACAGGTGCCCATGTAAGCGATGGATGCACAGAGACAGTGGATCCCTCCAAGACACCACAAAGAGGCAGTAACACACCGGTTACACCATCGCGGGCAGGAGCAGCCCCCGCAATTACCCATACAGTGGAGACTGGAGGAGGGGAAAGAACACCACAAAGAGCACGGATTGTGCAAGTTCAAGGTGAAGCCAGGGAGAGGGCAGTAGAGACGGGGAGAGTGCTCGAGGTGGATCCGGCGGTGGTTGACCATGTTGAGGACGACGAGAGGGAGCTTCTGACCAGGATGACATCCTCCCGGACATCCCCAGGCCCCAAACCCGGAGCATACAGGCTGGATTTGGCGGTCCGGGTGGGCTGCCGGAGAACCCCCTGCAACAGACGTCATGTCGGAGGCGGATATGAAGTTGGCCGCTGCCAAGATGTTGGAGGCAACCCACAGCAACATTGGCAGGGTCCTGAGGGGCATGGTGTACCCGGCCAAGCTTCGGATTCCCCTTTGCCGCTTGGTTTCATTGCAGGTGGTCAGACCTGCCCTCCCAGGCGATATCGACAAGCTGAAATTCTCTTTCCGGGAGGGATATCGAATGGGGTCTGCCACGTTTTACGTTTCCATGGAGAATGACCATGGAGCTTCTCGTGCCCACACTTCCGATGAGGTGGACAAATGGGGTCCCCATTGGCAAAGGCGAAATGAGGAGTTCGAGAGATTGATTGCTACTGATCCTCTTTTCCAGCACTTGTCCGGAAATATGTTTTACGTGTGGGACGGCAATCATCACCTCCTGGCATGGATGGAGTACATAGCCCAAGCCCACCCCAACGACCTGGATTGGCATTTTGCCGTGGAGTGTGTTGTGCTCAAGGTGGCAGGGCCCAAAGATCGCAGTCTTCTCAAAGCGGCAATGGCAGACATCAACTCGTAAGTTACAATGCTTCTTGCTTTGGAACTTTGAATTTGAAACAGTCATTTCATTGCCAATCGTCATATTTGTTGCAAATTCTCATTTTTGTATTGTTTAATGGAAATGTGGCATTGCAGGGTGACTGAGAATGCCTTCATTGCCACCAACTTGTCCATATGCTCTTCCGAGTGAAGGATGTCGGGAAGCAGGGGGTGCAAGAGTTTGCCAATTCGCTCAGTGCCGACCTCCTGCGCAAGTCGGAGGCAAAGGCAGACAGAACCTGGTATAGGCTGAGCATGGACGCCATGGTGGACTACATATTTCGGGTAAAGCTCCTCACTGTTTTGTTGAGCTAATCTGTTTCTCCTCCCCCAATAGAAGAAAAAGTGTTGAGCAGGATCTCTAATCTTATGTGCGCATTCTTGACAGACGAAAATTCAGCAGGATTTGGCACATGCGCAGAGGTTCTACATCGAGTCAGAGGAGAAGAAACTAACCCTCCCGGCACTGGAATCGTATCTCAAAGCTGCGGAGGCGAAGGCCCGCATCAAGTACAAGTCGCGGATGGTAAAGTACGTGGCCATAGCTGATCCCGCCCTTGGTGCCGATTTTTTGGTGGAGGTGGGGAAGCACTACTCCCGCGCTCTGAAGCCCACAATGACATTGGAGAAGCTGCATCGTCTAGCCACATCATGTGTGGATGCAATAGAAAAGGTTATACATTCTTAACCAAATTGTCATGGCAGCAATTCGTTTCTGTGGTGTTTGGCGCTTACTAATATGCTGGGTGGTTGGACAGACCCCGTGGCTCCAAATCTGGAATGGTTCCCAAAGTACAAGGGACATGTGGAGCTTCCCCAAACCCGACAAACTGTCTGACCCCACATTCGACATGTGGATGAACCGCATGACATGGTGGTTTCAGGTACTTTCCCACGCTTCATTTGGGGCGTCTACTCTTGTATCGGATGGATTTATTGTATTTTTTGAGGAAAACGGTCTGATGGAGAATCTCCACAGGTGATGACGAATGTGCAAGAGCAACTTGACACACAAGCACATCAGTTCAAGCTGGAGATATCTGGTGAAGCTGAGAGCCTACGCGACTATGTGACGAGGTACTTTCTGCTCTACAAAACCGACCTATTCTTTCGAGAGATACCCCATGCCCGCCGGAGCCACGAGTTCACCGACCAGCTGAACGCGGACAAAGCGGCAATGCGCCTTCTGTACAGGTACATACGTTGTGCCTTTCTTTTTAGTCCTAACATTTCCAGGATGTAAGAGGCCCTATGTGGCGCATGAAAATTAGTTGTGGTCCTAGGAAAAATGGCGCCAAATTTCCAAATTCGGGCCCTGGGGGATGGCTGTCCAGGGGGTGCCTGGCACTCAGTCCGGAAATTTGGCGCCATTTTTCCAGTTGCAGGCCCAGTCAGATCTGGGACTTAGCCATTCTCGGCCCCAACTTGGGAAAATGGCGCCAAATTTCCAGTTGAGGGCCCCGAAAATGGCTAGGTACATGGGGTGGCTGGCACTGAATCCGGAAATTCGGCGCCATTTTTCCAGATCAGGGCAAAGTCAGCTCTGGGACTTAGCCATTTTTGGGCCCAACCTGGGAAAATGGCGCCGAATTTCCAGTGAACGGCCCCAAAAATGGCTAAGTCCCTTTAGAGGCAGGCACCGAAACAGGAAATTCGACGCCATTTTTCCAGTTCCGGGCGCAGTGAGTTCTGGGACTTAGGCATATTCGGCCCCAACCTGGGAAAATGGCGCCGGTTTTTCCAGTGCAGGGCCCCTAGTGTGGCAGGCACCGAAACCGGAATTTCCAATTCCGGGCCTAGTCATTTTCATTCCCTAAAATTTACCTCGTTCCCGGGACCTCATTCTGTGTGTTTCTTGAATGCAAGAACTGCAAGTTCTCCCTTTTGGAGAAAGGACATCTATCCTTCGAGCCGCCATTCTTCCTCGCATGGAGGAACCCTAGGGCTGACTCCATGTACACTGACGTTATCGTGAAGGAGTCGCATTTGGAACATTTGCGCGACTGCCCTTGGTATGTGGACCTTCCGCCCGGTTCGCTCGACCCATCCGAGTTTCAATTGAAGCTGGATGCTGAGGCTCGACGAAACCGGGCTCCGCTGCCTCCGCTGGGTCCAAAGGAGGCGAGAGCTTGCTCAGGCAGGTATTCAAGAGAAATTGAATGAGAAGAATAAAGGACAAAAGAAAAGGACACGGAAACAGGGGAGTATAGTAACCCCCAAAAAACAAAAAACCACCGGGGCACCAGAGGAGGCGCAGGAGGGGCCCCAAGGGAGTGACTCCAACAACGACTTTGTGCAAGGTCCTGCGACTACTGCTGCTGCTACCAAGTCACCGGTCGTCCGGATTCCCAAGTCAGTTCGGTCTGGGACTGGCTCTGCCAAGAAGTTGGCATTTGAGGGCGAGCCTACACGGCGGTATTCGGCGGTGACGTTTCCGAAGAGGCCAAAGCTAGAACCCCCAACCATTATCCAATGTGTCAATGAGAGCTTCCTTGACGCTCTGGCTGCCAGGGCGAAGAAGATGGCACACAACAAATCTGTGGAGGAGCAGAAGGGGAAAGCCAAGAAGAGGGCTCCCAGTACAGAGCCTAAAGACACCCTTGGTTTCGAATCCATGATGGAATTCTTCACGGCTGTGAGCACGGATTGCAAGAGCTGTCGCGCACCTCACTTTGGTAAGCTCCCCTTCAAGTCATAGTTACTCGCTTTGATGCGCGCGCCTGACTCCCAACCTGGCCGCCCGGGCCAACTTGGAGCTTCGGCTGCTCACCGGGACATAACGGTCCCCCTTCGCTTCCCACTAAACCCTCCACCTATTTGGGACTAGGAGAATTCCCTTTGGTAGATGGCAGTCCGGAACAGCTCCCCACTCTTTGGTCGCTTTCCGGCTCGCTCGCTTACTCACTAGTTTTTGGTCACCAACGGGCTTGCACCGTTCTCGGGGTCACTACTCCCCTTATATATACTTCTGTAGCTGTCCGCGGGGGTTTCACAACCAGCCATGCCATTTTATGGCGAACCACCACGAAAACCCTCGACTCCCGGTGATGAGTCGCGGTGAGTCTTGGCCCACTCACCACGGCCCCTATGGACCGTGATGAGTCCCAAGACTCCCCACGACTCCCACCACGAGGTCTCCGCCCCCATGGTGAGTCCTATGCCACCCCCACTAAGTCCCGCTAAGCTACCACCACCCCTTGTGGAGCCACCCCCACCGCAACCCGGTGTGCGGGGCTCCACCTAGTGAGCGCCTCCGCTTCCCTGAGTGCCTTGGGCACTCAAGGGTGCTTCAGCCCCCATACCTATCGCTGCCGCTGCCCCTACCACAGGGGCAGCCCCTCATGTGTCCCGACCCCCCCTGCCCTCAAGGTAAAGGGCCGCGACACACACCCCTACCAACAGGGAGTCGATGTCCTCATCGACTTGTCCATTTTGTAGAAACGAACATCCAAGTTGTGGCGTCCCACATCAAGGAGTTTGTTTCCGTACCATGGCGTCCCATGGCAAAGAACCAAATCCCACACTTGGCTCTACTCTCCACTAGCTAGTTTGGCCGACTTCCTCCAAGTCTCGGCCAAGGGTGGAGCCTCTCCAGCTCCTCCCAGTGCACTCTTCTTGGCCTACTTCAAGGCCAAGGAACGATCCTCCCCGAGGATCGAATCGCCTTACTGCAACAACATTGCTTGCGATCGCTCATGATGCCGCTTTTGGCATCACCTTGAGCAAGGGTTCACCTGGAACCCTCTTTGACTAGGAAGATAACCTTGAACCAACCGTGCGCCCCAATCACTACAATTGGGTCCGCCTTAGAATGCTGGCCTGAGGTACGGGAACACGCCGAAGCTGCACTACGACTTCGTCCCGAGGCTACACGATTATAGTACGTGAACGGAAGCACATAGCTTCCGCGTTAGCCTGCACTACAAGGCAACCCCCTCAGTAGCGCAGTTATAGTACGCGCACGCGCCAGGTGCGCACTAGCACGTGAACTCCCAAAGAAGGCGCAAGTTTCCTTGCCCCTTGGATGGGAGTCACCCGATTTTGGCACTGCGCAAACACACGATTAACCCAATTTACCTCTCTCGCTTTTGTAAGCTAGCATGCCTTCTACACACTAGCCAACCATACCATGCATCGCCATTCCAAACAAAATAGGAAGCACAACATTTTGAAACATTTCATTTAAAGCAAATTTTGTACAATACAAGTTTTTGCAATTGGATTCCTGAGCTAGCTAAGCCGGGGCTAAGCATGCATTTCCTCCCCCACGCTCGAAGGTTGATGTCCCCATCAACGCTTCTTCCGCTTTTGAGGTCGCCCTTCGAAAGCTGCAACCGCCTCGGATGCGTTTCCCATTTCTGAGGCACGCACCCAAGATGCCTCCACATGATGATAGCCCTTCCATTTGACGAGATACTCCATTTCTCGGTTCCTGAACCTCCTGGACTTAAGTATTGCCTCCACCTCGTACTCAAGTTCATTTTCATGATCCAACAGCATAGGTGGTGGACGCAACACTTGATGCCGATTCGGACGCGCTTCATCTTTGAAGTAAGGCTTCAAAAGGGATACATGGAATACTGGGTGCACCTTACTGTTTGCCGGCAGCTCCAATTCATACACATCCTCATTCATAACCTTCCGAATGCGAAAGGGTCCCGCATACAGAGGTACGAACTTCGGACTCACTTCCGGAGGTAGTCGGAAATTCTTGATGTTCAACCAGACCTCTGTACCTGCCTCAAAATTCACTTCCCTCCGCTTCCGATTCGCCTGCCTTTCATACCATTTCCTAGCTTTGGCAATGTTGTACTTTGCGAGCTTCCACAAACGCTCGCGTTCCTCCAATACCGCCGCTACTGCCGGTTCCTCAACGTCCGGGGCGGCCCAACTTGTCGGCACCAGAGGTGCTTTTCTATAGACCAATACGAAAGGGGAAACTCCCGTTGCGGAGTGTTCTGTGTTATTATAACAAAACTCTGCCGCGTCTAAGTGTTCCACCCAATCTGTTTGGTCTGCCGACACGTAATTCCGCAAGATCTGCTTCACTACGGAATTCACTCTTTCTGTTTGGCCGTCGGTCGTAGGTCGGAAGGCGGTGCTCATCTTCAGCCTCGTCCCCATCTTCTTCCAAAGTGCCCTCCAAAATTTACTCGTAAACTTTGGATCGCGGTCCGAGACAATATCCTTTGGGACTCCATGATGCTTTAAGACGTGGGCGAAGTAAAGTCGCCCTGTCTCCTGCGCCGTTGCCGTCTCCTTGGTGGGGATGAAATGGCCCATTTTACTGAACCTATTCACCACCACCATGATTGCATCGAATCCTTTTGACAGCGGCATAGCAGTCATGAAATCCATCGAGACGCTTTCCCAAGTCCCCTCTGGAATCGGCAAGGGTTGTAACAGCCCCGCTTGCTTTTTGTACTCGCTCCGGTTTTGTTGGCATGTGGTGCATGTCTTGACATACTCCTCTGCCTCCTCCCTCAGTTTGGGCCAGAAATACTCTTTCTTTAGGAGTGCCGCAGTGCGCTTGGCTCCGCCGTGGCCCGCAAGCGGGCTATCATGGCATTCTCTCAAGAGGCTATCTCTGATCCCTCCCTTTGGCACATAGAGACGTTTTTGCTTATACCGGAGCAGTCCATTTTGCAAATGGAATTGCGATTTAACCCTTATCCTCAAGTCCTGCATCACGGACTTCGCCAGCTCATCCTTTCGGCAAGCCTTCCGGATCTTCCTTTGGAGTGTCGTCTCGCCCCTGTACACCAACAGGAGCTGCTGCTTTTCTACTTAAAGCATCGGCCACCACATTGTCCCGTCCCGGTTTGTACTGGATATCCATGTGGAACACCGCCAAAGTATCTTGCCACCTAAGTTGTTTTGGGGACAACTTGGGCTTCGTGGCAAAATACTTCACTGTGACATTGTCCGTGAACACCTTCACTGGGTTGGAACCAACATAGTGGCGCCAAAGCTCAAGGCAATGCACCACCGCCTTCATCTCTTTTTCGTGCGTCGGCCACCGTCGCTCCACTTCATTCAGTTTCTTACCTTCGTAAGCCACTGGACGTCCATCTTGCATAAGTACACCCCCAATCGCGAAGTCCGACGCATCTGTATGAATCTCAAATTGACGATCGAACTCCGGGATTTTCAAGACTGCAGCTTCCGCCATCTGCTGCTTCAATTCAGCAAAAGCTTGGCCACAAAATGTATTCCATACCCAGACTTTGGATTTACACAGAAGGTCCGACAACGGCCCCGCGATCTTGGCGAAATTTCTCACATACTTCCGGTAATAGGAGGCGAGTCCTAGGAAGGATCGCACTCCCAGGACCGAAGTCAGAGGCTCCCAGTCCAAGATCGCCCTCACCTTTCTGTCATCCATTTTGATCCCATCCTGTGTAAGCACATGCCCCAAGAACTCCACTTTCGTGACCCCGAATTCGCACTTTGAAGCTTTGGCATACAGCTTCCCTTCTCGCAATTTTTGGAACACCCTTTTGAGGTGCTCCAGGTGCTCCTCCTTTGTTTTCGAGTACACCAAGATGTCGTCGATGTACACGATCACAAAATCATCCAACCACTCCTGAAAAATGTTGTTCATCAGCGTGCTAAATGTCGCTGGTGCATTGGTGAGCCCAAAAGGCATCACCAAGAACTCATATGAACCATACCTTGTCCTGCACGCGGTCTTCTCCTCATCTCCTTCCGCCACCCGAATTTGATGATAGCCGGAGCGCAAGTCGATCCGGCTGAAATACTTCGCTCCTGCCAACCGATCGAAGAGGTCGTCAATCCTTGGCAAAGGGTACCGGTTTTTTATAGTCACCTTATTCAAAGCCCTGTAATCGACACACATCCGCAGCGTCCCATCCTTCTTGTCTGCGAATAGCACCGGGGCTCCGTAAGGTGACTTACTCGGCCGGATGTACCCCTTTGACATTAGATCCTTGAGCTGAGTCTTCAGCTCGACCAACTCCCTGTGGCTCAACCGGTAGGGTGCCTTGGCAGGCGGTTCCGTTCCCGATATCACCTCAATCTTGTGGTCAACTCCTCTTCGCGGTGGCAAGCCGCTTGGTAAATCCTCCGGCATCACATCCTGGTATTTCTCCAAAATCCCCTTGATCCAATCTGGGCTCGGCTCCCCATCGCCTTCTCCCTTCACTTCTCTAATGTAAAGCAAAAACTGGGGTTCGTGTGCCTCCTCCACGGCCCACTCCCTTGCTGACAGAAGGTTTATTCGCCCTCCCACGGGTTTGGGCGTTTTCGACACTCGTAAGACCTCGCCACCATTCCCACATGGCAGCGTGACTACTCTCTTGCGGCCATCTATGACCGCTCCGGATTTGCTCAAAAAGGTCATCCCCAAATGAGATCTACTCCATCGATCTCGCAGATGGTGAAGTTCTCACGTCCCTCCCAACTCCCCAGTTGAAGAGGAACATCAAACGCCAACCTTGTTGCCAACTGTGGTTCTCCTTTGGCAGAACGCACCTCAATAGAGGCCCCCACGTCACTCGTCGGGAGTCCCAGCTTTTGTGCCGTTGCCGGTGTCATGAAGGAGTGCGACGCTCCTGTGTCCACCAATAATGACACATTAGTTCTGGATATTATCCCATCCACGAACAATAACTGACTCTCTTTACGTAAGGCGCCAGTTTCCTAATACAACTCACAAGAAAATTTGCCTATCTTGCAAGTCCTGGCGACCACCGCTTCCACCAAGCGACTGATGGTATCTTCCGACAGCTCCGTGGTCGCCCGAGTCATGTTCAATTGCCGGGGCTTCGTGCACTTCTTGGCCATGTGCCCGAGCTCCCCGCAATTGAAACACACTCCATCAAAGGTCGCCTTCTGTCCGCCATAAGCCGCTCCACCCGCTTTTCCTTTCGAAGCACCGGGTGCCGCCTTGACGTGTGAAGGCCCTCCCTTCGATTTTCACGTGCCATTGTCGCCGCGTGGCCTATCCCACTTCTTTTCCGGTCGGAAGGAGTCACCTTCCCGCCGGGTCTTCTTGTGGTTCAGCTCCATACGGCCTTGTCTCTCACCCCTAGGGACATCCGAGAAACATTCAGCCCTCTCAATTGCCTCGTTCAAAGCTTTGGGTGGCTTCTCCTCCAACTTCCGTCTGGCCCATGGGGCCAGTCCCGCCACAAAGTTGAAGACCATTTCTGGTTCTGCCATGTCCGCGACTTCGAGCAACAACGCATTGAAAGCCTGGACATACCCCCGAATGTCATCTGTTTGCTTCAAATTCCTCATCTTGTCCCGGGCAAGCCAGGACGCGTTGAGGGGCACAAACTGTCTCTTCATCAATTCCTTGAACCCACTCCAGTCCAAGGTTTCCGGGCTTGGACCTCGGTCGTGAAGGCGTTTCTGCCACCATTGTTGAGCATAGCCCCTCAAATAGGTGGGAGCCACTTCCACCCGATCCTCGTCACTCAACTTGGCCGCCCGGAAGTACTGCTCTAGCTCCAGGAGCCAGGTGTTGAGTGCCTTCCAAATTCGGACGCCCTCGAAGGTGCCGGGTTCCTTAGGCTTCACCTTAAACTTTGCCTTAGTGGAAGTGGCATTAGCCGCCTTCAACACGTCTCTCAACGTCCCGCCAAACTGCGCCAACAACCCTTCCCAAAAGTTGCCGGCATGGGAGGCATCTCTTGGTTTGTCGGAGCTCTCAAGGATTCCTCGGATTCCTCCCGCTCTTGAGCGGCCTCGTTTTCGGAAACATGCATCGCTTCCTCAAACGGCCGCCTCGGTGACACGTCGCCCCCATCGGGCTCACCGGGTTCATCATCTTTTGGGCCGTTCCGCTTTCGCTTCGGCTTGCCCGACCCCATGATGAGGCCAATCCCAAGGATGATCGCGTACTGAACTCTAAGCGGAACCATAATATGAGCCTGCATATTCCATGGAGCTGTTAGTGTAAATATTGTCGATGAGTTGTATAGCGTTTGTTGGGTAGCCTAGGTCTGTCATAATGGCGAGTAGACACGGGTGGTCTAAGGAGCCGAAAGCATTTTTGAAGTCGATATATAGGAGATATATATCTTGTTTTGTGAGTTTGGCGTCCTTTAGGGCGGATAACACATATTGTATTTGTCTGGTAGTGCTACGTCTGGCGCAGAAGCCTTCTTGCGGGTCGCTAAGAATGCGGTGGTGTTCACCATAGTTGAACAACATCTTGGTAAGGGTTCTGGTAATAGTTTCGGGGCCAGGGGCTTTGGCTTTGGGAAGGGCTTTGAGGCAGGATTTAAAGATATCAAGAGTGAAGGCGTCATGGATGAGGTCTTATGGAGAACCACGGTTCTCCAATGAAAAGCCGTCTAAATCGTGCCAAGGGTAGTGGCGGACTTTACACACGTAGTCAGGGGTGTGTAAGGTAGGGTGCAGGCAGTTCGTAGTGGTGGGAATATAGGAGGATGAGGCTTAAATCCATATTTCATTTTTTATGTCATTAGGGGTGGTGAGCAGTTGGCCGGATCTATGTTTGAGGCAGTCAATGGGTGGGTTTAGAGTAGGGTTGAAAATAGCTTTATGGGCTTTTTTGGGGTGGTCATGTAGTAATTGGCCAAATGATGAAACAAAACTTTTGTGATCAGCCGTGGCTTTTTGTTTAGTAATAATGTAGGCGGCTTTTTTAGCGTCTCTCCCCAGCTTGGAGAGGGCAGTAATCCAGCTAGGAAGGTGGGAGGGGTCGTTGAGAGGGGGCATGATTGGGCTGCAGACAGACAAGGAGTTTAGGCATGAGATACGGGGATCAGAGCGTCAGTCTCTGTGTAGTGGGAGGGTGGAAGAGTTAGAAATAACGGTGAGAGCTCTGCGTAGTGTGATAGGTGTGGGAGGTCCAGGCCCACTTTTGTGAACGGGTAAGATATCCCCCGTTTTGTTTAGAACGGGAGGTTTGGGGCAGGTCCGGGGGAGCGGCACATGTGACGAGAATGCTTTTGGTCATTTCTAGTAAGATGGAAGAGAGGGTGAGCTCTGCTAATTCGAGCCAGGTATTATCGGTTCCTGTGAGAGATTTGTATCTAAGAGAATATGGGAGAGGTTTTGTGTTATGATAGAGGCAATAGGTTGGAAGTGGTTTTGGAAGGCTGTGATGTTATGGAGATAGGATCCTGGGTTGGGGAGGGGGGGTAAGGATGGAAGGGAGGGGGCGGAAGGGAACAAAGGAAGGGGGAAGAGAGATTGATACTGGGTAGTGGTCGGAGTTACAAATGTTGCCAATGTGAATATGGCTGCGGAGATAGGACGGGATCTCGGTGCTGGTCTTGAGATAGAAACCGTCAAGGAGGCTGAGGGAGGAGTAGTGGAGACCACCTTGCCTGGAGTAGTGGTGATCTGCGAGTATGTAGCTAAAGTGATGTTATTGAGTGAACTTGGCCCAACCGTGATCGGAAGGGGATGGGGGTTGGTGGGAACCTTTATAGGAGTGTCCAAAGAGGGCAATATCTCTGTTGAAGTCACCAGCGAGAATGTAGTGGTGATGCTGCTGATCAGGGTGGGTAATCGTATTGGAAATCGCAAGCATAATATCTTGGATATCTTGGATAACTTGGAGGTCATCAGTGTGAGAGGGCATGTATAGGTGAATGATGGTAATTGGGTTAAGAGCAAGCAAATAAAGTTGGATAATTTGGAGATGGGAGCGAAGAGGGATGGGGACGTTCACCTTGGTGGTGGTGCTGGGAGAGTGATGGGTACGTAAGATGCCAATGGCAACGCCTCCCCGGGTGGGGCTGTATGGGGCCGAGCGCCGCCTAAGGCATTGCGGAGCAGACAAAGGGTTGTCATACATGAAGTAATCTGTCGGGAGTAGTTTGTTTATGTATGAGCTGTTAGGGCGGTTGGTGTGCAGTTTAATTTCTTGTAGTAGAATAATCTGCGGGGAGATGGAGTCTGTGAGAAGATGTATGAGGCTATGTATACTAGTGGCCATAGAGCTGACATTCCAGGTAATGATGTTAAAGGAGATGGTATTTAGATTGTAGGCGGAGGAGAAGGGGTCGGGAGAGGGGGGTGTAGGTGCATTTGAGTGAGTAGGTGAGGGTGGGAGGGGTTGGGGGGATGGGGGCATGGGGGGAGCTGTGAGTCTAGGGAGGGGGTTATTGCCTTTAGGGTGGCAGAGAGGATGTCGTTGGATAAAAATGGGAATTTTTTAGAGAGGGCTGGCAGGTCTTGAGTCGGGGAGGTAAGTGAGGCAAGATGGTCGCCTAGGATTGTATGGACCACTCCGGGTTTGGATTATAGGAGTTGAAGCGAGGACTGTAATTCAGAGAGGTGGTATGGAGGGGCTAGGTAATTGTTGGGGAGCGGGGGCAGTTTATGTAGGTTGCGTAGCAGAGAACGGATCTGGGAAAGAGAGTGAGATTCAAAGTAGATATCACATGTGTCTAGTAGCGGGGAAATAATAATGATGAGGGCAAAGAGGATGTGTGGGGTAGGAAATAGCTTGAGTCTGTGTGTGGCACGGATGAGAGCTGGGAGATGGCAAGCAGGGAGGCCAAACGTGGCGTGTCCTCTCTAACAAGGGTTAGGTTCAGGGCAACCCAGACGGGCCACCCATTTTGTTTGAACGTATTTACTGCCAAACTTAATTCCTATAAAATCACGTGATTTTTTTTTTATTAATCTAAAAGTGAGTTTGTGTTCAGAAATTGGATTTCTGATCATTTTTCTTCAGGCATCACTTTGATCCGACGTCATTCACCATGATATTACTGCAGCTAAAAATTAAACAGGGAGACTGAAGTTAACGTAAATAAGAGACTCCACCATGTGGTGGGCATAGAGTAGAGGGTTTGACGCATTACTGACATAATATGTTAATGCCAACTAGAAGAGTAGTTTAGAGTTTTTCTCTTTAGTAGAAGGGAGTTTTGAAGATGATGCAAAGCTAACTTTATAATTTTATTATCTATTGCATTTACACAACAATCCTATCATGTTTCTAAGGTGTTTATGCTTTTGTCCTTAACCCTTAAACGACCAACTAATTTTTGGTGGGCCACCCCCAAAACTGTACATACCTTCATGGATGAGGGTGTAACTTCTTACCCACAATCATCCACATAATTGAGCCTTATAAATCCATATGTAACTACCACATCCACATGCTCATAAATAGCAGCAGATTTCACCATTGTAATTGACAGATTATAACAAAAATAAAAATGACTGTTTCAAGTTCCCTGGAGAAATGAAGGAAATTTTTTGGGTTTGACCATACATTTTCTATATTGGGTTGAATTTTCCCTCAAAAATGTCCACCATATTCAGAATATGTGGCACCTTCAAGGCGGTGTCTCAAAAATGAGACCCAAAATCCCATAAAAACTATGGGTTGTTTTGTATGTGAATTGGGGGGGGGGGGGGGGGTAAATTGGCATTCATAGCCACTGGGTCTCTAAGCATCCCACGGGGACTGCAAATTCTAAATGGAATTCTAATTTCAATTACAGTTATTGTGTGTTATGTAAGAGTCCACGTTGGATAAAGATAAAGATAAAGTTTCTTTAATGTACAATGAATTTACAGAGTTTACTGCTCAACACACAGCCCATCGAGGGGCCACTCGACACTTGAAGGCACATGTTGAAGGATTTAACCCAGGATCACCCCGGTTATACACGGTTATGCACAGGCAAGGCACAAATACCCAACCACTGGGCTACTTGCTCAATGGATAGTGAAAACCAAAACCCTTTCCAAAAATTTGAGAGCAAGAGATCATCTTTTGAATGAAATGTGCATCCCTTGCCAAGTTAGGCGAATTGCTACCGGACCGGGTATATTTTCTGACCGAATGTTGCAAGGCCACGTTATTCAAAACCGAGGAACTAATTGAGAGGGCCCCCATGAAATCATAAATGGATGCAAATGGATGTAGGGTGGATATTAGATACACTTCCATATTGGCAGACAACAGGCAATCACACACTACCCCCACTGGCAATGGCAGCTGTTGTGGACTATCTCACCAGTCACATGGGCATAGTCAATCCTGTTGGATACGTCGTGTCGTGCTCCTAATTAGCATCGTGCCACAACATACATCGTTGTCCAACCACACTTCCTAGCATATAGTCCTAGAAAGCTATGCCACAATAGATAATGAAAGTGAACACAATGGAAACACTCCACTCATGAATCCACTCAAGCACATAAACTAAGTCAAGCCTAGGACACCTTTGCTAAAGGAATCCACCCTATAAAGCCCTCAACACACTCCTCTCAATACCTAGAGCTATGGAGGTGAGAGAGACTCATGGAGGCTCAATTACAAGAAAGAAGATGAGCCTCCTCAACCCTCACAAGGGGAAAACCCATCCCCATGTCCCAAGTGAGGCTTGATACCTCACTCGAGGCATATGAGACCAAATGAAGTCCCAACACACATAATACAAATATAAATATCCAAAATATCCTAGTTAACTAGAAGTAGGTAATTTTAGTTAACCATGACCAAAACCATGATAGTCGACTGATTCTTGATTCCCTTTGCACTCAAAGATCCCTATACGGCGCGCTTTTATGATTTTTCGTGCAAAATTAATTCTTACATGTGCATGTCGATGTGCGCTAGATTTTTGGTTCAAGAATCATTTCCATTTAATTTCATCCATGAAAACGCGATTGTGGATGAAAAATGTCGCAATCTGAATCAAGTCACACTGTCGTTTAAGGGTTAACTAGGGCAGAGAGTCAATGGATCCTTACACCATGTCATGAAGACTCTTCTTGGTCTCGAAACATTTATTGGTATGTGTTATGTTGAATCATGCTAATTATGAAGTCACCCTTGGTAGTACAAGTGGGGATATTGTTTCATTAACAAGGTCGTAGTGTTTCTTATGTTAATGGCATTGTCCAATACATGATTTTATCACCTTCAATCTCATCAATTGATAACTGAATATTGATAATGTGCATCTTTCTTCTCACCGCTGGTGTCCAGAGATCCCAAAAATTGTTCCCCGGTAAGACATACGAGCATGACATTAAACAATTGTAAGTTTGTAATGGAACTCCAACCATTGGTACAAATAGTGCTTCCATACTTTCTAAGCAAATTGTCAACTACATTATTACTTCATTATCTCATCCATCTCAGTGTTGTGTTTAGGTATTTTTCGTTATCCATCTCCAAAACTCGACCCAAAAAATAATAATTTTTTTACTTGACATTTTTTTTTTTTTTTTTTTCCTCATCACTTGTTCTAAGGCTATCCTTCTGATTGGTGTATGATTACCATGTTTGTCCCCACTTGTATTAAAAAATGGTATTTCCTATGAGCCCCCCCCCCCCATGACACCATCCGGGCAGTTTTGGGAGGACCGATGGAAGGAAGCCCATGCGGGCACGGACGGTGAAGTAGACGTGCCCGTCATCAATCTTCTACGAGTTGTCATATTGGGCTGTACATATTCCACAAAAACACCATCAATATCCCTATGTATGCATGTGATATTGCACATTTGGTATGCGTTGCATTGTCACTTTCACGTAAAAAAATTTGTGTAAGTATTTGTGGGTGGGGATATATGTAGGACCTGAAGATTCGCCATCTTCTAGATCCCATGCATATTGAGAAGAATGTCTGCTCGTCCCTTTTTCGGGTTCTTCATGGGACGCCGGCAAAGAAGGGAGTGGCTCCCCTCCCTCTGCTCCCCACCTCCATTGGCGCTCCCCGCTTCCCCCGGTGCAATAGAGGCACCTGCAGCCAAAATGGGTTGTTCATTGTTTTTCAAATCCCTATATCTTTTTGAATCTATATCTTATTCATTTAGTAGAGAAAGAAATTGTAGCCCTCAACAAGGGCTTTCCAATGGCATGTGCTTGAGGATGATTGGTACAAATGGCAGGGAGTTATGGCAATCTATGCGGCCCAAATTGTGAATTGCGTGCAGATTGTCCATGGATATGTCTTGCTCACTACCCGAATCTTAGGCAGCGGTGCTGGAGCCCAGCGGGTACCCGCAATTGGTAGGTCAGGTTGAAGGACAGGGGGTGAAGTGACCCGCCCACCATCGAGCAGGCCGTGTAGAGAGCACTAGAACGCTCTTGCGTAAACTAGGGATTGTGAGCTTTGTTGTTTGGTTCAATGGAGTGCACCCTCACATTTATCACATGAGGCATGGAGTTACATTTGAAAATTACATACGAGATTTGGGAAAATATGCTTCTCTGTGATTTTAGGAAACATTGGGGTTTTCACCACATTGGTCTTGATCATTATGATGTGTTTGGTGCTATTGACAACATTTCTAACATACCACATGACATATTCTTCCAAACTGTATTAACCAAGAACGCAGGAGATATCTTGTCATTGAGTTGTTGAATGAAAATGCCCTCATTCTAGATTTAGATTATAGTAGTGATTGAGATGGGGAGAATGATGATTCATACATTGACGATTTTGCTAGTTAAGAGGGTTAGGAGTTGGATGGTTTCTCTGATGACGATGCCATAATTGGGATTGTACGGCGATGATTAGAATGAAAGGCATCAACAATAATCTTAGCTCAGGGATTTCTATTAGGACAATAATTGGCAATCAACCCAATGTCATCTGACAAGTGACCTAAAATCAATGTATTTTAATTGATTGTAATTTTTAACATGTCAATTGCACTTGTATGAAAATTTCGATGTGACAATGAGTTTTATTTTATAGATTACTAAATTGTGCTGTGAATATTTCTTGAGGTCTTTATTGATGTCAAAAGTTTGATATAGAGTTTGATATACTTCTATAGCTCCTTGTCAGTATAATTGGGCATTTTCATGGTTTGCTTCGTCCTTGTAAGCTATGTTCGAGCATTATGTCCATTTACAAAAATGTGATTGTGGCTCCAATCAATATTATGTAGATTTGCATGAGACCGTGCAAACCAAGTTCGCAGCTTTTCACTGTTATCTTTTAGTGATTGTACATTCAGCTGGGAATGTGAAGGAATAAAAGGTATCTTCCAGGTATACCCCTATAGGCAAGACAAGGATCTCTGATGCATTCTCTCTCTCCATTTGTGACCTCATCAGAAAATAAGCTGTATAATAACTTCCACAACAGAAAATGTACAATATACGTTACACCTATGACAATAAGAATAATGCCGAACATCATTCGAGTTAATTAAAATTGAGAATATGTGACATATCATGAAACAGTGTGCCTCATCACTAAGCAATATATAAGTACACAAACATACATCAAACTTATTTTTTTAAATCCTTCCTTCCAAAAAAATATACGATGAAAAGTTTCTTGATTATATACGACTTGTCAAATCACAAGATAGTCACTGAACATCAAGTATTAGATCCACATTCAGGAACTCTTCTCTCTAAGCTATAGGCTGCTACAACCTATATCATCAAGCACTTTGGGTGATTCGTCATTCACCATTGCAAAGCTTAAGCCAATTTTCCCTTCATTATTCAAATTAGATCCACCAAAGAGAATATTATGAAATTTCTTGACTTGTAGTATATGACTCGACAAATCACAAATCAGAGAAAATAGAGAAGACTTCCGCCTAAGCCGGATAAATATGAAGGCGGATGTATGAGTATATGAATATATAGATATGGAGGTGGATATATAGGTGAGTTTTGAGTATACATGGTTTTACATGGTGAGGAATCGTATAGTCTGTTTTGGGGGTTATACGGAGGAATGCATGAGGGGGGGGGGGGGGGGGGGGGGTGTATAATATACTCCAGGGGTGGGCAATGAGGCAGGGTAAGTGGGAGTTGTATGTTGTGTAGAGTTGGTGGATGGAGGGAAGAGTGAGTTCATATCAGTATAGTTGTGTTACCCGGGGTATGGGCGGGCCGGGTCTTTGTGTATTGGTACAATTGATGTGGGAGAGTACGTATAGTATTTATGGAACATGGGTGGATGTGTGTTAGTATTGGTTGGATCGGTATATGTGGTAAGATTGCAGTCAGCGTAGCTACGGCGTGAGCCTAGCCCCGTGAGCCTATGAGCTGGGCTCACGTTTTGCCCACTAAGCGTGAGCGTAGGCTCACACTGGCTAAGTGTCGATCACTGTTTCGGATCATAATTTAGAATAGCACATTTTATGTACATTAGTATATATTTTATGAAGTTTAGTACGAAATCATAGTAAGAAATCATAAATAAAATGGAATTCTAGCAATGGCAGAGCCGGAGGACCAGTCGAAGGACAACTCCTTGATTCCGGGATTGACAGACCATGTGACACTAGAATGCGTTGCACGGGTGCCTCGTTATTATTATTTACTGTTGAAAGGTGGTTGTAAGAAATGGCAAAATGCGCTAGCGGTGGTTGATGACGAAGGCCGCAACGACATCCTTGAGACTCGCAAATGGGTAGAGATCAAGGAGGAATGGATTTACATGTTGGCTGGTCCTGCACACAATGTACAGCCTCTCATAAGTGCACGGAAGTGGTGGACGTTTGATTCCGTTAGTACGCGTTGGCGTTGTCTGCCAGGCTGCCCTATGGATTATACCTTTGAAGTTTCTGACAAGGAGTCGGCAGTTACAGGAACTCAGCTTTTGGTTTGCGGACAGTATCCTAGAGGCTACATGGGGGCTGTTATTTCATGAGCGGCATGAGCATGAGTGGACCATTGTGTGTCCACGGAAATAGGGTTAGGAGGCACATAAATAGGGTCATGTGAAGTTGGAATGTGGAACCAGTGGACTCGTCATAACAATGAAATGCAACATTTTTATTGCAAATTTTGTGGCAAGCCACATCTATACAAGTGTGTCATAACTGTCATAGCCGGAATGGGCACTATTCTCCTACACCCTCCGAGGAACTTGCCCCACCTTCCTCCTCATCCCCCTCATCCCCCCCATCCTCCGAGCTCTGTGATGCATCAGTTCCACTATGCCTCTCAAAAATTTCGTCCTCTCCTTGGGGGACTGTCCACCTCACCTCCTGGGAATCTTCTGCCTCTTCTCCCCCACTTTCCTCAGCAGAATCCAAGACAAATCTACGAGCCTGATGGGCTCTAATAGCTACTTCTTCCTCCCTCATCTTCATTTTCTTGAGGCTTGCCTCGTCTAAAATCTGCTGTACACGACTAGGTTCGGAAGACCTCCTAATGGACACCGAAGCAAGCCGGGCAGCATAAGTAGGAAGGATGTAGTCCCTTTCTGGACTAGGCACGAAATCCCCCCTGGCAAAAAAAGGCACATTCCTCCTGCCCATGAACTGCGGTGTAGACGTCCCTCCTGCAGTACTTGACATCCTGCAGTAAGAACAAATCCACTTTAAGAATGTCAATACCAGCAGAAGCAAAAAAGGGTCTTTCAATGAAATAAGAGAGTGAAGGGAGGTGCCTCACGAAATCAGGAGGCAACTTACAATGCGACCACTCACTCGTAAACCGGGGGCTCTTCGGCCTCGATCCCAACTTGTACCTCCCCCTGCTCCTTGTCGGATTCTTCCTCATCCTCTGAGGATGCCTCTTCCTCTTTCGGCAGACGTTCAACCGCTGCAAGTTCGGAGTTGTGGAGGGCAGTATCTGGCTCGAAGGACATGCCTGTCGAACAACGTCCCTGCCCACATTGAAGCACCTGAGGGACAAAGCGGGCGGTTAGTAGCATGCGGCATGCAATTGCAATCGGGCCAAGGGACAAACTGTGCACGTGAAGGCTTACTCGTGCCGCATGTGAGGTTAAGAATCCGCCCTTGGACATCCGAGCATGTCCCCATGACCATTTTCCTAGGTTGGGGCCGAAAATAGCTAAGTCCCAGAACTGACTGGGCCCGGAACTGGAAAAATGGCGCCGAATTTCCGGTTTCGGTGCCAGCCACCCTAGGGACAACCATTTTCGGGGCCCTCAACTGGAAATTCGGCGCCATTTTCCCAGGTTGGGGCCGAAAATGGCTAAGTCCCAGATCTAACTGGGCTTGCAACTGAAAAAATGGGGCAAAATTTCCAGACTGAGTGCCAGCCACCCCCTGGATAGCCATCCCCCAGGGCCCGAATCCGGAAATTCGGCACCATTTTTCCAAGGACTTCTTCTCAACTAATTTTCATGCGCCACATAAGGCCTCTTGCATCCTCGAAATGTAGGGACTAAAAAGAAAGACATTGCGTATGTACTTGTACAGAAGGCGCATTGCCGCTTTGTCCGCGTTCGGCTGGTCGGTGAACTCGTGGCTCCGACGGGCATGGGGTATCTCTCGAAAGAATAGGTCGGTTTTGTAGAGTAGAAAGTACTTCGTCACATAGTCGCGTAGGCTCTCTGCTTCACCAGATATCTCCAGCTTGAACTGATGTGCTTGTGTGTCAAGTTGCTCTTGCGCATTCCTCGTCACCTATGGAGATTCTCCATCAAACCGCTTTCCTCAAAAAATACAATAAATCGATTCGATACAAGAGTAGAAGCCCCAAATGAAGCTTGGGAAAGTACTTGAAACCACCAGGTCATGCGGTTCATCCACATGTTGAATGTGGGGTCAGACAGTTTGTCGGGTTTGGGGAAGCTCCACATGTCCCTTGTACTTTGGGAACCATTCCAGATTTGGAGCCATCGGGTCTGTCCAACCACCCAGCATATTAGTAAGCGCCAAACACCACAAAAACGAATTGATGCCACGACAATTTGATTAAGAATGTATAACCTTTTCTGTTGCATCCACACAAGATGTGGCTAGACGATGCAGCTTCTCCAATGTCATTGTGGGCTTCAGAGCGCGGGAGTAGTGCTTCCCCACCTCCACTAGAAAGTTGACACCAAGGGCGGGATCAGCTATGGCCACCTACTTTACCATCCTCGACTTGTACTTTATGCGGGCCTTCGCCTCCGCAGCTTTCAGATACGATTCCAGTGCCGGGAGGGTTAGTTTCTTCTCCTCTGACTACATGTAGAACCTCCGTGCATGTGCCAAATCCTGCTGAATTTTCGTCTGTCAAGAATGCGTAGATAAGATTAGAAATCTTGGTCAACACTTTTTCTTCTATTGGGGGAGGAGAGACAGATAAGCTGAACAAAACAATCAAGAGCTTTACCCAAAATATGTAGTCCACCATGGCGTCCATGCTCAGCCTATACCAGGTTTTGTCTGCCTTTGCCTCCGACTTGCGCAGGAGGTCGAGCGAATTGGCAAACTCTTGCACCCCCTGCTTCCCAACATCCTTCACTCGGAAGAGCATATGGGACAAGTTGGTGGCAATGAAGGCATTCTCAGTCACCCTGCAATGCCACATTTCCATTAAACAATACAGAAATGAGAATTTGCAACAGATATGACAATTGGCAATGAAATGACTGTTTCAAATTCAAAGTACCAAAGCAAGAGGCATTGTAACTTACGAGTTGATGTCTGCCATTGCCGCTTTGAGAAGACTGCGATCTTTGGGCCCCGCAACCTTCAACACAACACACTCCACGGTGAAATGCCAATCCAGGTCGTTGGGGTGGGCTTGGGCTATGTACTCCATCCATGCCAGGAGGCGATGATTGCCGTCCCACACGTAAAACATCTTTCCGGACAAGTGCTGGAAAAGAGGATCAGTAGCAATCAATCTCTCGAACTCCTCATTTCGCCTTTGCCAATGGGGACCCCATTTGTCCACCTCATCGGAAGTGTGGGCACGAGAAGCTCCATGGTCGTTCTCCATGGAAATGTAAAACGCGGCAGACCCCATTCGATATCCCTCCCGGAAAGAGAATTTCAGCTTGTCGATATCGCCTGGGAGGGCAGGTCTCACCACCTGCAATGAAACCAAGCGGCAAAGGGAAATCCAAAGCTTGGCCGGGTACACCATGCCCCCCAGGACCCTGCCAATGTTGCTATGGGTTGCCTCCAACATCTTGGCAGCGGCTAACTTCATATCCGCCTCCGACATGACGTCTGTTGCAGGGGGGTTCTCCGCCAGCCCACCAGGACCGCCAAATCCAGCCTGTATGCTCCGGGTTTGGGGCCTGGGGATGTCCGGGAGGATGTCATCCTGGTCAGAAAGCTCCCTCTCGTCGTCCTCGACATGGTCAACCACCGCCAGAACCACCTCGAGCACTCTCCCCATCTCTACTGCCCTCTCCCCGGCTTCACCTCGAACTTCCACAATCCGTGCTCTTTGTGGTGTTCTTTCCCCTCCTCTAGTCTCCACCGTATGGGTAATTGTGGGGGCTGCTCCCACCCGCGATGGTGTAACCGGTGTGTTACTACCTGTTTGTGGTGTCTTGGAGGGATCCACCGTCTCTATGCGTCCCTTGCTTACATGGGCATCTGTCATTTCGGCACCCTTGGCCTCTTCAGTGGCCTTTTCTCTTGCCTCCTAGCTAGCCTTTTGTCTCGCCTATTCTTTTGCCCTCTCCTTTGCCCTCTCACGGGCCTTCTGTTTCTTACTAGGGGTAGCAGCAGGGGAGGCCTCCAGGACGACCACCTTTGATTGAGGCAAACTGACACCCTTGCCGACCCTGCTCACTCCCCCCTCTGCAGCCCGTGACGGCTCTCTTGCCGGGGATTGCATGTGCTTGGCTTTCTTCTTCTTCTTTGCATGGGCGGGCCCTACTGCATGTGCATCAGCTTCCTCCATTGCCGGATCTGCTGTCCTCATCCGACGCCCTTCACCTGCCATGCCGTGTGCACCAACCTCCCGAATGCCTATTCTGTCGTACTCTCGCTGCAGGTCCTCCCGTCCACCAACAAAAGGAGAAAGATTTAGTTTGCCCTCCCGCCCCAAGTTGGGCGATCCAAACATGCGATGAGTAGCGGCTTTTGGAGTGACTGCTCGAGCAGTTGGAGCTATCAATGATACCACCAGCGTGTCAGGCTCGTCGTCACTTTGTCATCCCCAACAATCGTGAGAATCAACATCGCAATGAAAACCACCATCGCAACGAGCATCGCAACCACCATCGCAACAATCGTGGAACAACAATGAAAACAAAACAAAACCAAGTATGGAGTGGCATGGAACAACAATGAAAACAAACCCAAGCAATGCCTAAGAATCACATGCAGAAGCAGCCTTCTCCAGAGCTGCCGGCTTTGCACACGCATTGCAAACTATCTAAGGTTCACTCAACCAGTAACTTGCAGAAATGAACATGAAACACGATGAACAAATGAACCCGATTTCAATAAGACGGGAAAACAGGGTGAAATGTTTTGAAGGCATTTCATCTGCCCAGACAATCTTCTCAGCTCAGCATGGATTTCCTTCATTCCGGGATGCAACCTGTCATCTACAGCGAAGGTGTGCACCCTGTTGCAAATCTCAATGCAGCAACGACCTGGCTCCTTTCTAACCCCTCTGACCTTGATTATTCTTCTCACCAACTCGTGCTTTTGCGATGCAACCATGCACTTCCAGGGCTGCCAGGCTGAAGATGCCAAAACAAACGAAAAACAAGCGAAGAAGACCGCACATGTTACACAAAGCGAAAGAGGAAGGGGCTTGCCTGAGAGTGCTCGGCTTCAGTTGGCGCGGGCTGTGAGCAAGACAATGGGATCTCCTGCTGGAGCTTCAGTTTGGCCATGCGAGAGGTTGGACGCCGCCCGTAGTACAAAGCCTTCAGTTTCCGCCGCGGTCTGGATGTGGGGTTTCTCTCAGGAGAGCCACGCCCTTCTCCACGCGGCATAAGTCCCAGCAAAAGAAAAAATCTCCCGCAGTATGCATGCGTACATGCCTCGAATGAAACTTCATCCAAGCATCACAGTCGGCCACAAACGCAGTTGAATTTCTATCCAGCGGATGAAGTAGGACGCAACGTGGCCCTCCCTCCGCCCGAGCCGTTTTCATCCAGGAGACGCAAGATGGAAAACCGGCGCCGAATTTCCATCCTGAAGGTAATTCGGAGCGCAGCCGGATGGGAAACCGGCGCCGAATTTCCATTTAGCAGGTAAGCGGAACCGCGGCCGGATGGAAAACCGGCGCCGAATTTCCATTTAGCAGGTAAGCGGAACCGCGGCCGGATGGAAAATCAACACCGAATTTTCATCCTGCAAGAAAGACGGAGCACGGCGGATGGAAAGCCGGCGCCGAATTTCCATCCTGCAGGTAATTCGGTCCACCTCATCGATGGAAAACAGGCACCGAATTTGTCTTTAGCGGACGAGAATGGTGGGAATAACGTGCCAAAAGTGGCCTGCAGAAAAAAAACAAAAAAAACAAAAAAAACTCCAAGTTTAGTGTGTAACCAGACAAAAAAACGCGAAAAACTTGATGCAACGACTAAAAAATGTTGATGCAGGGCCGATACGGGCGTCTGTGGATGGAAATTCGGCGCCGTTTTTCCATCCGGGGGATCTTCTCTGTCGGTCAGGTGTCAGCCTCTCCCCCCAAGACGACTTCATCCGTGCGCCCTCGGATGGAAATTCGGCGCCGTTTTTCCATCTGGGGGATCTTCTCTGTCGGCCAGGTGTCAGCCTCTCCCCCCGAGACGACTTCATCCGTGCGCCCTCGGATGGAAATTCGGCGCCGTTTTTCCATCCGGGGGATCTTCTCTAGCAGGCACGTGGGGCCGTCACCCTCCGATTGGACGTCGTGTCGAAGTAAATTCTGCGCCTCATTCCTGGGTACGGTTATATTAAATGGTGCTCTTTTCCTTTGCCACTTGCCCGACCTTCGCTCGTGACCCACGCGTTTCAAACCGAGACAACAACAACACTTCCTCGCTCCGAGCTCCTCATCTTCCCCGCACTCCCCCTTCCCTGCGCACCCTCTCTGCTTCCTGGCAGCCCTTTCAGTAGTCCTCGATGGCGTGCCGGGATCCCATTAACTGCCCAAACAAGCATCGCACCCCGTGGGACTTCTCGCCCAAGTGAGGGGATATTTTCATATACCTGCAGGATTGGATAGACCACTCTCAGCAGAGGAGGGTGCACCTGTCCGCTCTTGAGTACCTTCCTGGCTTCCACGATCAGCCTCGCGGGGACGGGCTTGCGCGGCTTTGGAGCCTACGAATCGTTGATCTGCAGTATCCACCTACATGGAACATCCCCAAAAGCCGCACGGCCTTCCTACATCATTGGAGGTGCTGCCAGTGGGCCTACGAGGATTGCATCGGGTGTACGTACATGCCAGAGAGGATTCCATCGCAAACCGTGTATGGGGACATTCTCATAAGCTACGAGGATGAGTCCTATGGACACAGTCTCTCCACATCAAAGATCTCGATTTATGATGGTGCATATATCGAAGGACATGACACCGTTGTCCACTACACCAAAGCAGAACGGGCTGCATCCATTGTCTTCACCTATCGACACCCTGTCAGTCATGAGCTTGTTGAGAGGCCAATGGAGGTTCCAGCTTCTTGGTGAGGATAGTGCAACACGAGAAAAAATTCCCAACTTACCTGAGCATGGATGGAATGCATACTTTTGGCTTCCCTCGGCTTGTGAGGGCATGCATACTTGTCACAGTTCATTATTAATAAAAATGTCTCATTTGAACCAAAGTTCCACTTTTTGCGCAATGTTGCATTTTGTTGTATGTTGACTTTTGGGAGCGAGGGTCTGGCACTCAATCTTGTAATCAGACCCACTGGAATGCCACCTCTATCAGTTCCCTCTGTCCAAGGGGAAGGTGCTTGCACGCTCGCCCCCCCCACGCTTCTTGTCAGACGCCGTAATGATTGTGTCGTGCACATACATATCGCTACACAACTACATCGTTGTCCAAAACCACACAACACATGTGCACACCACACACTAGTATACCACTAGTCCACCACTAGTCGAGCCACTAGTCCAACCACTAGGCTACAACTAGTCAGTCACTAGGCTGCCACTATGCTGCCCACTATGGCAGTCACTCGTCCACACAATGATAAAGAAGAAGAATACAAGCACGAGCTCACAAATCTGAAGCATAAACTCATGCATATATAACCTCATCACTCAAATACAAGTCAAGCCAAGTGCACCCCACGCCATGGGGAATCCTCACTACGGCGCCATAGCTAGGCGCGGTGAGGCTCAACTCAAGAAAGATGAGCCTCCCGCGCTTGCCGTGAAGATAACCACTCCAGGGCCTAAATCTGCCTTGACCCCTGGATTGACACTCCAAATGTCAATATGTAAAAGCTAGCTATTTCCTAGCTAGTTTCACACTAGTGGTAAAATAACTTGACAGCTGTCGTGCGCATACATATCGCTACACAACTACATCGCTGTCCAAAACCACACAACACATGTGCACACCACACACTAGTATACCACTAGTCCAACCACTAGGCTACAACTAGTCAGTCACTAGGCTGCCACTATGCTGCCCACTATGGCAATCACTAGTCCACACAATGATAAAGAAGAAGAATACAAGCACGAGCTCACAAATCTGAAGCATAAACTCATGCATATATAACCTCATCACTCAAATACAAGTCAAGCCAAGTGCACCCCACACCATGGGGAATCCTCACTATGGCGCCATAGCTAGGCGCGGTGAGGCTCAACTCAAGAAAGATGAGCCTCCCGCGCTTGCCGTGAAGATAACCACTCCAGGGCCTAAATCTGCCTTGACCCCTGGATTGACACTCCAAATGTCAATATGTAAAAGCTAGCTATTTCCTAGCTAGTTTCACACTAGTGGTAAAATAACTTGACAGCTGTCGTGCGCATACATATCGCTACACAACTACATCGCTATCTAAAACCACACAACACGTGTGCACACCACACACTAGTATACCACTAGTCCAACCACTAGGCTACAACTAGTCAGTCACTAGGCTGCCACTATGCTGCCCACTATGGCAATCACTAGTCCACACAATGATAAAGAAGAAGAATACAAGCACGAGCTCACAAATCTGAAGCATAAACTCATGCATATATAACCTCATCACTCAAATACAAGTCAAGCCAAGTGCACCCCATGCCATGGGGAATCCACACTACGGCGCCATAGCTAGGCGCGGTGAGGCTCAACTCAAGAAAGATGAGCCTCTCGCATTTGCCGTGAAGATAACCACTCCAGGGCCTAAATCTGCCTTGACCCCTGGATTGACACTCCAAATGTCAATATGTAAAAGCTAGCTATTTCCTAGCTAGTTTCACACTAGTGGTAAAATAACTTGACAGCTGTCGTGCGCATACATATCGCTACACAACTACATCGCTATCCAAAACCACACAACACGTGTGCACACCACACACTAGTATACCACTAGTTCAACCACTAGGCTACAACTAGTCAGTCACTAGGCTGCCACTATGCTGCCCACTATGGCAGTCACTAGTCCACACAATCGCCCCCCTAGCTGGTGCTTAGGTCCCTCTAAGTTCAGGTAACCACAAGATGTGATAGTTACCATAGCCTCATTAAGTCCTCCACCACTGTCCCTACTACACTCAAACTCGATAGATCAAGAGGCCGGGTGCAAGAGTTGCCCCATCGTTAGTCGCCGTCTTGCAACTTGTGAACTTGAGCTTGGGATCTCGTGTATTGACTCCTATGAGCTTGGCCTCCCATGTCTTGTTAGCTGCCTCCAGTCATGTCCACACATTGCATATCTGTTTGTAATGCCGAGCAGTTCTATGTGTTGCACCGTTTCCCTGACCTCACACGAGCTTGCATACACGTTGGTTCCCATTGTCACAAATTGGCGAGGGGGAACTCGCGGGAGGCTGCCCACGTGGCAAAGCAGCTTGTTCAGGAGGAGGTTAGGTTGAGACCTGGTGCCAAACCCAAACAGATACAGCTGCAGGCTGCCCATAAGATGGCATTGGCCAGAATTATGTCGGAAGACGGCTCCGACAGAGTTCCTCTCGATGAGAAGGAAATGGAGGCATTGCTGGAGTCGGTGTCCCACGTTTGTTCACCGAATGTCCAGGGAATCCACCATATGGATATTTGCAATTGCATTTTTATGCATTAGACTTTGTTTTGCAGTGTAATGAATTGCACCCCAAAACTCCTGGAATGAGACAGACAATATTAAAGTGATGTCTTTTAAACACTAGGGACTATTGGATATCCGTTGAAGTCCAGTGGCAATTCAATGTCGAAACAAAATCAATTCAAAGATGGCGGCAGGAAAAATTTGCAAAGCTTCCAGAAAACTGAGTTCCAACAGTTGCAGTTGAGGGGGCCATTTATGGAAAAATGACGCCGAATTTCCTTTTTTCGGGCCAAAAACTGGCTAAGTTCCAACATTGTCTGGAGACGATGTTTTGGCACCGAATTTCCAGTTACATGGCCCAGAACTGCCCAACATTTGTGCAATGCCCGGAACCATGTACCGAAATTCGGCGCCACATTTCCAAATTTTGGGCTTACACTTCAGTGAAGTTGGGACCTATAACCGCAAAATTCGGCACCATTTTTCGCCAGAGTCACCTATTACCGCGCAATACGTCGCCGATTTTTCTGCTTGCGGAACCTATTACCGCGAAATTCGACACCATTTTTGCAGATGTCGCTCGGAATTCGCATGAGCGGAAAACGAAATATCATGAGCACGGCTCTCAAAACTACAATTTCTACTTCAAACAACGAATATTATATTGGTTATTTTTTGTTATTTTTTGTTTTTTCTGACACATCCCATTAAAATAATTTTTTTTAATGTTTTTCATTTGTGGAATTTGTACTTCTGCTCTTGAAAACCGATTGTCTTACTACTCCGCTCATGCCGCTCATGCTCATGAAATAGCTAACCTCCTCGGGAGGAAGCACTGCGAGTGGAGAACCAGGTCTTGAGAGAGCAGGGAGGAGAGATGGACACAGAAACCATGCCGTCTGCCGTTGTTTCGCACCACCGGGACCTCCTTGGATGGAAATACGGCGCCGCATTTCCGTTTTGCATCTTAGTCATGCACTAGTGTGACGGAAAACCGGCACCGAGTTTCCATCCGGGGGAAACCTTTATACTCTCCAGAACGGAAATGCAGTGCCGCATTTCCATCCAACAAGTACGGTATGTGACAGTGGAACGGAAATGCGGTACCGCTTTTCCGTTCTGATTGAAAATCATGAACCACTGGAACTGAAATGCGGCACAACATTTTTGTCCGAGTCACACCTTCTGACATTCCAGAACGGAAATGCGGCGCCCCATTTTCGTTTTGTATGTGAGGCATGGAGCTGTGGGACGGAAATGCGACACGGCATTTCCGTTCAACAACTAAGGTATGTGAAGGTGGAACGGAAATGCGGTACCGCATTTCCGTTCTGATTGAAATCATGAACCACGGGAATTGAAATGCGGCACCGCATTTCCGTCCGAGTCGCACCTTCCGACATTCCAGAACGGAAATGCGGCACAACATTTCCGTCTGGTTGAGACCTTCATACTCTCCTGAACGGAAATGCGGTACCGCATATCCGTTCTGACTAAAAACCGTGAACCATCGGAACTGAAATGCGGCACCGCATTTCCGTCCGAGTCGCACCTTCCGACATTCCAGAACGGAAATGCGGCACCGCATTTCCGTTCTGACTGAAAATCGTGAACCATCGGAACTGAAATGCGGCACCGCATTTCCATCCGAGTCGCACCTTCCGACATTCCAGAACGGAAATGCGGCACCGCATTTCCGTTCTGACTGAAAATTGTGAACCATCGGAACTGAAATGCGGTACCGCATTTCCGTCGGAGGTGCACCTTCCGACATTCCAGAACGGAAATGCGGCGCCGCATTTCCGTTTTGCATGTGAGGCATGGAGCTGTGGGACGGAAATGCGGCACCGTATTTCCGTCCGGATAAGACCTTCATACTCTCCAGAACGGAAATGCGGCACGACATTTCCGTTCAACAACTAAGGTATTAAGGTGGAACGGAAATGCGGTACCGCATTTCCGTTCTGATTGAAAGTCATGAACCACGGGAACTGAAATGCGGCACCGCATTTCCGTTCAACAACTAAGGTATGTGAAGGTGGAACTGAAATGCGGTGCCGCATTTTCGTCCAACAAGTACGGTATGTGTAGCTTCGGGCTGGTACTTAACGGAAATGCGGCGCCGCATTTGCTTTTTCACTCTAACTCATCAGACGCTAGGACGGAAATGCCATGATATGTGAACACGTGGACCAACGGAATTACGGCACATGTCTCCACTCTATCTGACTGAAGTTGCAGGAGGCGGCGCGGCCTGACCGTTGGATAATGATGTTTGTTTTTCGGACGGCAGGCGTACCCTTGACGATTCAAATTTTGTAATGACGCATAGTCCACGAGGAGACACTTTCGTCCAAGCCTTTCGAACCCAAGTGGTGTATCACCGCCGTTTCATCTTCTTTTGTCGTGTCTACTCAGTCACCCCTCTCGCGCCCTTTCCATCTGCACTCTTCGCCCATTTTCCCTATCTCTGTTCTTCTTATGCTCGAACCTGAGAGGGAGGGAGTCCGTGCACCAGAGAAGAGACATCGTCGCAAGCTCCAAAAATTGTACTTCGGACGTAGGCCAATGCCGAAGGGGAGGAAGCAGATGCGTCTACAGGAGGAGATTGCCATCTCGCAGCAGCAGGCCACGCAGGCAACCCAGCCACCAGTGAGAGCTCCGTGCTATCGGGATTTGCGCAGCTGATCGAGCACCGAAACCCCCCTCATTTTTCTTCTGCAATTCTTAGACTGTATGCTAGGAGACTTGAATGCGGATGCTCCAGCTGCTCAGCCCCTACCGCCACCTGCAGAAATGTCTCCGGAGGAATTCCAAAGTGCAGCGGATACAATGTTGGAGGAGACACACAGTAGCATTGGTAGAGTTCTGGGCAACAGGGTATTCCAGCGGACTCTTCGAATCCCACTCTGTTGCATGGTCTCCCTTCCCATCGTCAGGCAGGCACTTCCCGGAGATGTGGATAAGCTCAAGTTCGCATTTCGAGAAGGGTACCGTCTAGGTTCACCAGCCTTCTACATTTCCCTTGAGAATGAGGACGGCGAATCTCGTGGACCCACTGCGGATGAATTGTCAACCTGGGATACCCACTGGCACACTCGCAACGACAAATTCGAGGCAACGCTGAAGGGTGATCCAGACTTCGGCCATATGTCGGGTAAAATGTTCTTTGTGTGGGACGGGAATCACCGACTTCTTGCCTGGTGGAGTACATCAAGCAGAACCATTCCAAGCACATTGGCTGGCATTACATGGTGGAGTGTGTCATCCTCAAGGTGAAGGCGGCAGACTCCTCCGCTCCAGAATGCCATGGCGGACCTCAACTCGTAAGATACTCATACCCTCCCAAGCACGTTTGAAATGCGGTGCCGCATTTCGGTTTCCAATCTGTTTTGTTTCCGTGCTTCCGTGGACTGAACTGGAGAGTGTGCCTTGTAGGGTCACTGAAAATGCGTACGTGCATACCCACATGGCACATATGCTGTACAGGGTGAGGAAAACTGGTCTCACTAATCCGCACATGTTTGCGGAAATGCTGGAGCCCGAGCTCATTAAGAAAGTCGTGGCAAAAACTGACCGGACATGGTATCGTCTCACTATGGATGGAATGGTGGAGGTGATATACGAAGTAAGTCGTCCTCCCATTTCCCTCTGCTCATCCTTCCCCAATTTTCAGTAATCTTTCCACATGAATCGAATGTAACGCTTCTGCATGTTTTTGTTCGCAGTCAAACATCAAGCTGGATTTGGCCCATGCCAAACGCTTCTTCATGGAAAGTGAGGGGCAGGTCAAAACGTTGCAGTCATTGACTGAGCACTTGAAGGAAGCCGGGGTCAAGTTCAGAACGAAATACAAGTCAAAGCTTGTGAAGCTGGTGGCCATTGCAGATCTGGCACTTGGAAAGGACTTCATCCCCGAGATTGCAAAACACTATTCTCGGGCCATGCAGTTGGAGAAACTGCATCACCTCTCAACGGCATGTGTTGAGGCGAAAGAGAAGGTGAGGTTTCAATGCACTGAAGTTCCTTTCTAGCAATAGCCACTCTTCAACCTGCTCCTGACATTGGATCGGAAATGGCAGACACGGTGGCTATCAACTGGAATGCATCGGAGAGTATAAGGACAATGTGGTCTTTTCCACTCAAAGTTTCCGACCCTGCAGTGGATGTGTGGCTCAACCGCATGACTTGGTGGTTCCAGGTAATTCAAGGTACTTCCCCAGATTTGCTTTTCTGAAATGAATTCCCTGAACTGCTACGTGACAATGCATGTGGGAATCACAGGTAATGACGAATGCGAAGGAGCAAGTCGTAATGCATACAAATTTGTTCGGCTTGTACGTCAAATGGGATGGAACACAGACACTGGAAGACTACGTGACACGTTTCAGATGTGCGTACAAAGACAATCTCTTCGTCAGGGAGCTGCAGACAGCAAGAAGGAGCGTGGAGTTTACACATCAGGAGGGAGCGGGAAAAGCTGCAATGCGAATTGTTTACAGGTGAAGCCCAGCTATCATTCTATGCGAAGCCTAGTTATGAGGTTTGTCTGGGAAATGCGGCACCGCATTCGCATTTTATGTTTTCGGTTGCACTCTGCAAGTACGTTGCTCTCAACTTTTGCTCACGCATGCTGACTGCCCTGCAGGTATATGAAATACGTGCTTCTTCAGACAGGGGCCCTGGCTCAAGAGCCCCTATTCTTCATGGCTTGGACCGTGGCGGGCCCAAGCTGTGTCTACATACCCGAGATGCAGAAACAATGGCATGCCGCGCATCTCGTTGGATGCCCGTGGTACCAGGACATGTCTGGCGGAATTGTTGACGAGTCTGAGAAAGATCTGCACGCGAAAGCAGAAGAGAAGAGAAAGGAAAGACGTGTCCCTGCTGGGCCAGAGTCGGCAAATGAAGCTGCTGCTCTGGAACAATCCAGAAAGGCAGCTGAGATGGCACAGAAGACGGTGGGTGCAGCTATGCAGGCTCAACAAAAGGGGTCGAAGAAGAGGACTTGCCAGCAAGGAGCAGCAGTTGTGACACCCAAGAAAACAACAAAGCAGAAATAGACAGTGCAGGAAGAGGGTGACGAAGAGGACTCCGATGGAGACTTTGCAACCAGCCCACCCCCCGAAACGCAGCCGAAATCTCCTGTGCCCACCGTTGTCACGAGAGGGACGAGAACAGGCTCGGCAAAGAAGGCACTCTTCAATCCCCCGGGGGGGCACCCTTTCGAGCCGGTGGAAATGAAGAGGCCGAAAGTGGATCCCGATACAGTAGTCCAGTGTGTAAATGAGAGTTTCTTGGCGGCTTTGGATGGACAGGTAGCCAAGTTGGCATACATGAAGACCATGGAGGGTCTGAAGGGCAGAGCACTGAAGAAGGCGGCTGCCGAAGAGCCTTCCGACACCCCTGGGTTTCTGAAGATGCTCTCGTTCTTTGAGAGGGTGTGTGCAGACAAGGATTGCAGGAGGGGCGGAAATGCCACCGAGTGGTCTTGCGATATGATCATCTTGGATATTCCGAACTGAGAGCCAGTGGAAGGACTGCAAGCTTTGTCATCTTGGAACAGGTACTCCGAGGACTTTTGGAAGAAAGGATTCGGGCTCGCCCACATGGTGTTGGACGACAGAGGCTGTGTGGTTGTCCTGGCGAGCAGAGGCAAAAACACGCAGACAGGAATTGCGAAGTGGACCCGCAGGAGCGCCATCCCAATTCTGAAGAAGAAGTGGACGTGCATCAACACATTGGACCTTCGGAGTGAAGGGAAGAAGGTAATTACGACATTGGCACTCGTCCTTTCATTTTCTTAGGAGTTTTGAAATGCGGTGCCGCATTCGATTTCTAATCGTTCCCACTGTGTATGCAGACGAAGCAGTTCGATGCATACTGCTTTGTGAAGGAGAACTCCACCTTTGCTTTCCACAAGGAGGGATTGTTGGTTGACCCAAACTGCGACCCCATCAATTACGACGTCCTGTTCAACAACGTTCCCACGGAACTTCTCCCTCATAGCCTCACTTCAACGGAACCCCTGCGGTATTCACGGACTCGGAGCCCTGCCTTCATTCAGACAATTATGCAGACATGCACTGACGTGGAGGGCACAGTGCTCGACCTCGTCTGTGGGACAGGTATGCAGAATCTTGTTGTATGTTGTTCTGCAAATTCTCGTTATGCTTTAATTCGCAACATCTGAAGGGCCATGTCATAATGTGTGGATGACATTGTAACAGGTGCCTCAATGTGGGCTGGGCGGTTTTCCGACCGGCACCTCTTTGCCTACGAGGAGGACACATCCGTCTGGGGATCCCATCTGGAAGGGCTGCAACGGAATGTGAAGGCTCCCATCGAAGCCAAAGACTCCTCGGATTCGTCGGAGTCGGAGGAAGAGATAGTGGATATTGATGCCGAGGAGAACCCGGAATACGAGTGAGTACAAAAATTGTAAGTTTGCAAAGCCTTCTGGGTGATTTTTGTCAAACGCATTTCCGGACTGTGGTTCTCATTGGTCTCGTTGGTGATTGTTATGTGCAGGATTCTAGGATCCGGGTCGAAACATGTAGGGCCTACACTTCCTGCCAGGAAGAATGTCTCGTTCTTTGCGAGGGCCGACTTCATGACGAGCCCGGTGAAGGACTACTCCCTTCCTAGTTATGCAGCTAAACTCGCAAATACAGCGATTAGACGATGTGAGAATCCCAGTAAAGTAGAGCAAATTTTGGAGAGGGCTAGGGAGGACAGAAGGATAAGGAAAGAGTTGGCAACAGCTGAGACAGGTAGACGGGTGCGAAAGTTCATATGTGATTCAGCGGATGAGAGCAATGCAGACAGGGAGGACGACGAACCAACGGAGGTGAGATGGTCGGTTCCGCAAGGGGAAGATGGGATTTTTGAAAGCCTGGCCAACAAGCAGTTCACTGGAGATGAGAAAGGCAATGACGGGGTGGAGGCGGAGTAGGACAGTCAAGGACACGACGACGATAGTGATGATTTTCAAGATTAATGAACTCTCTGTACATTTGAATTCTCTTCCAGAGTATATAAAGGAAATTCTCCCCATCCTTCATGTCCCCTCTCCCATGTGCTTCTCAACGACAACATCGTCCAAACCACGTCCCTCCCAAAATCGGAAATGTGGCACCGCATTTCCAAAACCGGGGCAAGAACAATTTTCCGTTTCATGGTTTGGACATCAGAAACTGTTCGGCCGAACGAAAATGCGGTGCCGCATTTCCGTTCTCGACACGGCAGTTTTGCCGATTGCCAGCTCCTTCCATGGAGGTAAATGGATATGCCACCCCGCATGCGGAGGTCGAACATGGAAATGCGGTGTCGCATTTACATTTTGGAGATGGACGTTTTTCCAACAGCAGACCCATCGACGGAAATGCGGCTCCCCATTCCATGATGCTAGACGGGAATGCGGCACCGCATTCCATTGTCCAATAAGAAATTTTGATGACGTACATGGAAATGCGGCGCCGCATTTCCAAAACGGGCATCGTTGTTTGTCCAATTCCAGACCCTTTGACGGAAATGCGGCACCGCATTACATTGTCCAATAAGAACTTTCGATTGCCAAACATGGAAATGCGGCACCGCATTTCCAAAACAGACATCGTTGTTTGTCCAATTCCTGACCCGTGTGGGCATTCCGTCTTGTTGGACGGAAATGCGGCACCGCATTCCACGAAATTTTGATGACGGACATGGAAATGCGGTGCCGCATTTTCAGAACGGACATCGTTGTTTGTCCAATTCCAGACCCTTCGACGGAAATGCGGCACCGCATTCCATTGTGCTCTCCGGAAATGCAGTGCCGCATTCCATTGTCCGGTACGAAATTTCGATGACGGACATGGAAATGTGGTGCCGCATTTCCAGTATGGACATGGACAAGCATTAGCGATTGGACATGCTTGGTCAATTCAAGGTCCAATATGGAAATGCGGTGCCGCATTTCCAATTCGAAGTATGGTAATGCCATGTCAAGAAATGAAATGCGGTACAACATTTCCGTTACGACCACAACGGAGGAAAGAGAGCTGCCATAAATCGTTGCATGGAGAAAAATGAAATGCGGTGCCGAATTTCCGAGCTTCGCCATGTACATGTTTCCTTTTACTCATACATGGATTTCCTTCACCTCAGGACTCTGCTATCGCTGACTCTGGTATATTCATATGGACAGTCACATTGTAGAAATGAGACCACAAATTGTAAACAGTGGGCCAATTACGGCAGTTCTTGAACACAATGAAACACAAGCACACAGAAGTGAGGTACGATGGGTTGTTTTATTGATCGAACATGGTGTCTCACATTTAGCAACTCCAGACAAATCTAAGCCCTTCCTCCTTCTACATGGGCGTCACCAAGTCGACGGAACTTCGATAGCCCTCAAAACAAGCTCATTACTGATGCGGCACCTCGAGGTAAACTGCAATGCGGTCGATCTGGTGCCCTTGGTGGAGCTGACGACAATGTCATGCCCATCAATCATCCCACCATCATACATTGACAAGGTCACTATGGGCCTCATGTGCCCGTGTGATTCGTCTTTGCAACTCAGCCGAATGTCTCCATACACTGGAAGAGCGGAGTGAACTCCACGAATATAGTTTTCCCCGGTGCCGTCCTCCCTGGTCCACTGGCAGCAGTTCCAGTGCCGTCAACAATTTCAGGACCCACGGACCGCATTGACCCTCGCCCTCATCTCGCTCAAAGCGGTAATAGCCCTCCAAATACTCCATTGCGCGCAAAGACTCCCGCTTGATTCCAGAAGCGTCTGTGAAAACAGAAAGCCAGACAATGATGTCTCCTGATTCTGGTTTGAACATAGCATAATCGTGACCATGGTAAGGGCAGTCTGCAGGATTTCGACGGCACGACATCCTTGAAAAAAGAGTAGCGGAGTACGCTCAATGACAGCAGCTCCCGGATGGAGGAGGCAGCAGCGCGGTGGCTGGAAGAAGTTCAAGCAAACACTGCAATTCCTCACAAACACTCCAGGGCACATTTAAATTTCCCCCCTACAGGAACCTGCACGGATGAAGATTGGCTGCTCCATGAATGTAGCCGTTTCAGTTTCCTTCCCTGCCATGCAAACTATGGGCAGTTAGTGCCAGGTGGGCCTATAGCCACTCGAGACGACGAAGTCCATCCCCCCTTCGATGTAAATGCGGCGCCGAATTTCCATCCGGGGGATGGACTTCGGTGGCAGATTTCAAACTATACCCCGTGAATGAGAGAGAGGTATCGGTTCATCCACCGCTGGCGTGATGAACACGTTACACGATGATTGGTGGGTACGTGGGACCCAGATGCTCCATTATTGGAGCCCGCACTGCTCTTCCGCTTCTCATCATTTCGAAAATCTAAGGGCTTCGTTGCTGTCCGCAAGGTCATTGTCATCGGCATCAAAGACGTCCTCAGGTCCTCCTTTGCAAGGATGTTGTGCTTTCGGAATCAGGACAACTGCCCTTATAGGGGCTTCGATTATGCAATGTATTCGGCCACATCGGGAGACATCGTTATCTGGTACACAGATTACACAGAAGATACTGGTTCGAATGTGGAAACATTATCCGCTTTTGAGTATATCCCAGGCCACTACGCCTTCGAGCGGGGTGACGATCTTGGTCTGAGGAGTCCGTGGCTCCTGCGCATCCTTGATTCCAATTTTCCTAGCTACGACGGGCACCCATGTAGAAGAATGTGCACTGCTATGCTGTTGCGGTGGAACAGCTGCCAGTGGACGTGGGTGGACTCCATCGGTGAGACGTATACTCCTGAAGGAGTGCGCTCCTCTTCTCCATTGTATGGGGACATTCGCATTGGTGTGGACGACGAAAACGTGAAGCTTTCCATATTCGATGGTGGTATGATTGAAGGGCACAACATTGTGGTGAACATCAATAGGGGCGGTACAACGGCTGCAATCCAGTTTACCTGGAGGAGCCCAATGACTCATGAGCTAGTTCTCAGAGCAGTCGAAGTCCCATTGACAACGTGACTTGTATTCAGAAGGCACAGGGCTAAAGATTTGTTTGCACAATCAGCACAGTAGACGTGCTTCAAATGCAATTCATGTGGATCAATAAAAACCCCATTGTGCCCTCTTTTTGTTCTATTCTGTATCCATCGTTCCCAGAATGCATCATTCCTCATTTCGTTTGGGATTGGGAGTGTGGGTGGATTTTGCAAGTGGCTGGTAGGCTGAAATGGGCCCCCATTGTACAGAGCAGTACCACCCTACCATTCGCAAAACATTGCCTTTCAATATGTAATTCTAAAAAACATTGCCGAACCTCCTTCATCGGGAGGTCCTTCTCCCCCTATGACCGTGACACCCTAAACCCTATTCCCGCGGACACTCATTTCCGGAAAATAGTCCTACTCATGTTTTTTTCGACACTTACGACTCTGCTCATGGCTCATGCCGCTCATGGCTCATGGCTCATGAAATAGCAGCCCCCCACACAAACCACAATACCTAAGATGTGTGGCGGCAGTGATGGCGCATTTGTGAAAGCTGAGTTCCATGCCTCACCATAGATTGAATCAAAATAGTTAGGGAAAGAAGAGCCTGTCCTACTATAGATTCAGGATATGTTCATATAAGTACCTTGAAGGACCAGCCTGCAATTAATCAGATTTCAAGCATGCAACCAAGTAAACTTCTTGGGCATGACAAAACATATTGCAACTTCACTCTTTGCCATTTGTAAATACCCCAAGACATGCATCATGCAAGGCCCCTTGGGTAGGTAAGAACAGCCTGCCATACTACAGATTCAAGATATGTATACACAAGCATCTTGATGGACCAGCCTGCAGTTTATTAGATTCCAAACATGCAACCAAGTGACCCTCTTGGGCATGACAAGACAGACTGCAACTTCATTCTACACCATGTGTAATTGCCCCAAGATATGCATCATGTAAGGCATTTTGGCATGGAAGAAGGCCTGCATATTACAAATTCAAGATATGGACACACAAGCACTTTGAGTGCCCGAGACCAAACCCACTTGGCCAAAAAATAAATCATATATTGCAGGTGTCTGGTCTGATGGCAAAATAAGGCAAATAATCTCTGGCAAAGGTCCAGTAGAGCTTACCAACACTGTTTTCCAGAAGGTTTATGCCAGGTTTTGCAAATAAGACCTCACTATGCTCCATTCCACACCAAATCCAGGCCTGAGAGAGGCATGTCATTGCCTTATCAGGCTGCCATCTTTAAAAACAGGGCCTCCTCTTCCTTAGAACCTAACAGCCATTGATGTCGCGCACCTCACTTCGGTAAGCTCCCCCTCAAGTCATAGTTACTCGCTTTGATGCGCGCGCCTGACTCCCAACCTGGCCGCCGGGCCAACTTGGAGCTTCGGCTGCTCACCGGGGCATAACGGTCCCCCTTTGTTCTCCCAAAGAACCCTCCACCGATTTGGAACCAGCGGGAATTCCCTTTTGTAGTTGGCAGTCCGGAACAGCTCCCCACTCTTTGGTCGCTTTCCGGCTCGCTCGCTTACTCACTAGTTTTTGGTCACCAACGGGCTTGCACCGTTCTCGGGGTTACTACTCCCTATATATACTTCTGTAGCTGTCCGCGGGGGTTTCACAACCAACCATGCCATTTTATGGCGAACCACCACGAAAACCCTCGACTCCCGGTGATGAGTCGCGGTGAGTCTTGGCCCACTCACCACGACCCCTATGGACCGTGATGAGTCCCAAGACTCCCCACGACTCCCACCACGAGGTCTCCGCCCCCATGGTGAGTCCTATGCCACCCCCACTAAGTCCCACTAAGCTACCACCACCCCTTGTGGAGCCACCCCCACCGCAACCCGGTGTGCAGGGCTCCACCTAGTGAGCGCCTCCGCCTCCTTGAGTGCCTTGGGCACTGAAAGGTGCTTCAGCCCCCCATACCTATCGCTGCCGCTGCCCCCACCACAGGGGCAGCCCCTCATGTGTCCCGACTCCCTGCCCTCAAGGCAAAGGGCCGCGACAATTGATGCCTTACCCATAAACCATAACTCCTCTTTAAGGCCAAAACATTACCTAGCTTAATAATTGTTAGAGGGCTGTCTGGGACTTGGACACTTTTACGGGTTCTGTGGGGTACCCTTAAATTTTGCGCAGACTTTGCGGATGGTAGACTTAGACCGACACAAGCCTTAGGGGTGGTAGACAAGCTCACACAGTCAGTCACGGGCTGACACAGTTTGGCACAGCCTGATACAGCCCTACACAACTTATCACAGCCTGTCGCAGTCAATCATAGTCAATCATAGTCAATCACAGTCTATCATAGCCTGATACAGCCCAACACAGCCAATCACAGCTCGGCACTGTCACAGCCCAACACAGCATGGCACAGCCCGTCACAGCGTACATAGGGAACGGTTACCATGGCAGGGAACGTCTGTGTGGGAATGACATCTACAGAGGGATCGTGCATCCTGTCTTGAGATGACAGTTAGTTAGTTAGGCGGTTAGAACAGCTTGCGGATAAATTAAGCAGAGCAGCGACATGAAGGACACTTCTCGGGGAGCGCTTCTTGGCCATCAGGAGAGGAGATCAGGGGGAGTATGTATGGAGCTGGAAGGGAAAACATGGTGAAGGAGGAGAGACGATCTGTTCATGTTGTTACATGCAAGCTGTAGAGATATACTGTAGGGTAGACTAGGGACACCATGACTTCAGCCTGATACATGATAAATCTTAATCTGATACTTATTTGATACAATCACATTGTGTAGAGAGACTTGAGTGAAGTTATGGAATGAATGGATGCGTGAATGGAACTTGATAGATACTGAAGCAATCTGATGCTTAAGTGTCCACGGTAGGTAAATTGCTAACATGAAGGTAAGAAGAAATACAAACAGGAAGCACAACCATGATACACTAGCTGTAGGTCATGACTGATTGTTCTAAGTGGGCTGAGTGCTTAGAGATATCCAACTCTTCTATCTTGGAGTTTCCACCTCGGATAGTGAAGGGATGGGTGAGTAAAAGCCGTTCGACATTTGGCGACCATACTGGGGAACTGGGTCAGGAACAACCAGATGTGACAGGCATCTGGTGGGATCATGGTGGATGGAGAATTAAAGAATTTGATGTGAATCAAATTCCCTGTGGAATTGAGAAAGAAAGATTGTCCAAACAATTCTTTCAGAGGTTCTTGGAATTGCCAGACGGTTGCAAAGAATATATTCTTAAGAGAGTGCATGATGCAGATCCAGAGTGGGGTCTGGAGAAAGGAGTGATAAAGATTTATCAAGTGGCCTGTAGAGGGAGAGCAAGTTGGTTACCAACATTGGTTTATGTGATAGCATTGCTATCCATCAAACGAGTGGAGTTTGAAGGCTGGGAGGAACGGAAAGTGAATGTTTACACTCATATGCATGAAGAACTTGTACTGGTAAAGAATTGGATTCCCAAGGATATCTTGTGGATCAAACTTACACCAAGAACAACTTTTCAGACGTGCTTGCCATATGGTTATATGGTAACGGAGACTTCTAGTATAGCCAAGGGTGCATTGAAGCTTGAAAGAAATCCAGGCATATATGAGAGATACTACAGGAGAGAGTTTTGGTTATTGCCTCACTGAGAATAGGAAAGACATGGGACATGAGTGATGAAAGAGAAGCTAGACTTCACAGATATTCAGCAAAAAGATAAAGTTATTTGAAAGCTAATTATCCATATCTTTGGGAGAGAGGAATAGACATAGGGGAATCATCTGGACCTCTCACACCATTAAGATCGGAGAGTACATCACCCATACCGGAGGAACCAGAGTTGCATGCCACTTCTTCTTATTCTTTACAAGAAAGATTGAGGGATTTGGTACAGGAAGAAGATCAGCCACGAGGGGAGAGATCTGAGGTACATCCCTGGATAAAAAGATTTGACAGAAATCTTTGATAAGAGTTGGCATGGGACACCAAAGGCAGGAACTCCAGTTTCTAAAGCACAAGATAAAGAAGGAGAGGAAGATGTGGTAGAACCAACGGAGAGTTCAGACTCTCCAACACCATTGCAATTGAGTTACATGAGTGAAGAAGAAGAAATCCAAGAGAAGAACTTGGAAGATGGAAACAGAGAGAAGAATTTGGAAGATGAGGAGTATGAAGAAGTAGACCCAACAGTTGAGGTTGAACCAGGACATCCCAACCTGTTGGACCTGGATCAAGTCGAGCACTTGAATCACAGGCCAACGAAGGTGTCGGCTCAGGGGGATCAAGCGGGCAGCTTGGATCTGGCTCTGGGGGTACAGGGAGTGTGGAAAGTAGTGCAACTAGAGCTGGGAATACTGTAAGTACAAAGGGGCCAGTAGCAGGGAGTACTCAAGGGCCAATACTTGGTGGGAGTTCCACCACTACACAACAGATCCTCAAGGACCAACACCAACAGGAGGACCAGCACCTGTCAGTGGGTAGGGTGTAGGGCCACAGATGGCGGTACCTCCAACACGGGCAAAACCACCTTTTCCAATATATGCAGGGAAAGGGGATCCTAATGTACACATTAGCCAATTTGAGCACATGTGTATTGTGAACAATGAGAATGGCGATGATGCCTCGGCCATGAAACCAACAAAATTGGGAGATGGGAGACCATTGGAGGCCATAACACAAATGAGAGCTTCCCACATGAGCTGCTGTGAATCTGTGTCCTCTGACTGCATGTCACACACTGCAATTGTCATGACACGCTGGTATACAGGGTCGTAAACATGACATGCCATTGTGGTCCTGTCTTTAACCCTCTTGACGTGATCGAACATAAGGAAGCAGTTGCCAAGATCGCCACCCTTCTGCACAGGTGATTGAATCATTGCTGACTTAGAACCTGAGATTGTCTTCATACTCGAATTGTATTCCTTTGACACGGTGTATTATGAAAGAAAAGGGGAGGGAGGGACAGGCACACAAACCCATCAATTCCCCGGAAGCAGATTAGGGGATTCTGGACCTCAACGGCACTGCTAAAGAGAGGTATGGCAGCAGTCACTTTCTCGAAGTCCAGGGAACCAGGCACCAACTCCTTTAGAGTGTAAAGCTGCGTGCCTCCACTTTGTGGAAAAATGACACCAAATTTCCATCCGAGGGGGCTCGGATGAAGTCGTCTCCGGGGGAGAGGCCGACATGACGTGGCTGCCAGAGTTCATTCCCCGGATGGACAAATGGTGCCGAATTTCCATCCGAGGGCGCTCAGATGAAGTCGTCTTCGGGGGAGAGGCCGACACGTGGATGCCAGAGTGCATCCCCCGGATGGAAAAATGGCGCCAAATTTCCATCCGAGGGCGCTTGGATGAAGTCGTCTCCATGGGGGAGGCCGACACGTGGCTTCCAGAGTTCATCCCCCGGATGGAAAAATGACGCCGAATTTCCATTCGAGGGCGACACGTGGATGCCAGAATCCATCCCCCGGATGGAAAAATGGCGCCGAATTTCCATCCGAGGGCGCTCGGATGAAGTCGTTTCCGGGGGAGAGGCCGACACGTGGATGCCAGAATCCATCCCCCGGATGGAAAAATGGCGCCAAATTTCCATCCGAGGGCGCTTGGATGAAGTCAACTCTGGCATCCACATGTCGGCCTCTCCCCCGGAGACCACTTCATCCGAGCCCCTCAGATGGAAATTCGGCGCCATTTTTCCATGCGGGGGATGGACTCTGGCAGCCACGTGTCGGCCTCCCCCATGGAGACGACTTCATCCGAGCGCCCTCGGATGGAAATTTGGCGCCATTTTTCCATCCGGGGGATGAACTCTGGCAGCCACGTGTCGGCCTCTCCCTCCTCGGATGGAGATTCGACACCATTTTTCCATCCGGGGAAAAACAGATACAGCTGTAGGCCGCCCATAAGATGGCATTGGGCAGAATTATGTCAGAAGATGGCTCCGACAGAGTCCCTCTCGATGAGAAGGAAATGGAGGCCTTGCTGGAGTCAGTGTCCCACGTCTGTTCACCAAATGTCCGAAACCACATTGTCTCCTGCAAACAGAGAATTGGGCGAGGCTCGGATATGCACTCCATTCTGGAGATGAAACGACGATGTGGATATGACTACATTCATGGAAGTAGGGACTGAGGCAAATCGTTGTTTCATATTCAAAATGTCAACGTGTGGGCCTGGCAGCGGCGTGGAACTGGTCCACCGGATGACGAGTGGGGACTTGTCAGACAGTTGGGTCATGTTCGACCATATCAAGCGAATTACAAATCACCAGTGAGTGACAATGGGTGCACATGTCTACGACCCCTACTGCAGGATGCTAATGACAATTGCTATTTGTGAGATGAAAGGGGAGGACACACAATCGGAGATGCTTCTTTGGCAGGGAATAAATGAATAGATGGCCAGGGCGGGATTGCCCCCGCCCAATTTCCGTGGTTTCATGGCGGACAACGCAGAAGCAAATTGGGCTGCCATCCGAAGGGTGTACGGGGAAGACCCCAATGTTCCAATGGAAGGCAAGGAGAGATCTTGTGGGTTCCATTTGTTGCAGAGCTTGTCGCAGTACACAACCAGGCTCGTGGCGCCAGAATTCAGAGAGGAGCACCGTTCCATGTGTCTTGCGTGGAAGCGTGCTCCCACCTTGGATGATGCAGAGACACAGTTTGCATGTATACGGGCTTGGTGGACAACGTCAGATGCTGTAAAGAAATCAGATGAGGGAGCAATGGTCAGTTAGCTAGCATGGTGGCATTATTGTTTCCTCCAATTCGGCGACTATATCACTACAACAGGTCCCGGCTTTAACGTTTGCCACATTTGCCCAGTCGTAGCATATATGTCTACAAAATGTAAGGGGGCAGTCCTGGTTGCCAATTGTGACCACCAGAAGTCGTATATGCCACCTTGTACCTCCGCCACGTCAGGATCTGCAGTCAAACACGTTTGACCAGATTGGGGAAGATGGTAGATACGACTAGGAGTTATGGCCAAAACTGCAACAGAATGACGTGGGCATGGGAATGTATGACTGCCAGTATTCATGACTGCACGTAGCGATTGTCGGTTGCCCAAGGAGTGTCTACGTGGACGATGCAAACATAAATGGATGAAACAGATGCAGGATGTGATTGCAAATGACGACGTGTCAACATATAATTGCTCGCGGCCACTAAGCCACACCCTGTGAATGAATGAATGAATGATGGATGAATGAATGATTAGGATGAATTATGATGAATGTGCTTGAATGTAGGGTTGTTAGGTCGCAGTGTTAAGTATGAGGATGTCAAGTTAAATAAGCACAGTGTGAAAACAACTAGAATAAAGCTAGTTATTTGTATTTAACACTTGGATTTAGGTCAAGTGTTAAATCAGGTGTCAAGTTTAGTTTGACACCTGAACCAGGTACATTTCGGTGCCGCAATACATGAGAATGTGGTTTTTGGCCGTGAATGGCATGGGCATGTTTTTTTATTTTGATTATGTCTATTAATGGATCCGAGGAAAGCATACATTGTGTGGAGATACACGGGCATTGTGGCCTATTTCAGCGCCGTTATTTGTCTGTACACTGCATAGTGCTTCCTTGTTACTGCTCTTCATTCATTTTGTGTTGATTTCGCAGCCTGGCGTTTTCATCCACCTTTATGAGAAAACTCCGATTCGCTACCAATACATTGACACTGTTCTGCAAATGTGATGCCTTTACAAGATTGCAAGTTCTGTGTCCCAGTGGGAAGGGTCCTACTGCACATTCCAGCATTTGCATACTGCACCTTGTGCACACAACAATCCATACGACAAAGGACACGTCCCAACATACTGGCAGTGAATTGCAAAAAACCTTAACAAATGATTATCCAAGCATGTATATTCCCCATATGGCACAGGGAAGCTACTTGATTTCTGAAGCAAAATGTATGTGCCATGAGTGTCCGCGAGTAGAAACATGTCTACTCTAGCATGCAAGACCTATGGTCCCCTCGCCCAAAAAGAAGGAACTCGAACGGGCCTCTTAAGGACCTCCTAAGTGACCGGGTGCCGATATTTGAACAAAATGTCAGCGGTTTCTGTCGCCCGGTTGAAATTAACGAGGATGTCGTGTTTATCGATAGCGCCCCCTTTGTAGAAAGACATTTTCACAGTGGGCCCTGTGTTCCCCTCCTCCTCATCCTCATAACTGAAGAGAATGTCCCCACTTTCCGAGCCAGTCCGTCCACCCGTGAAGTTTTCACCTATGCACTCATCATACGTCCACTCGCAACAGTTCAAGCGATACAACAACGTTGTGTGTGATCTGTTCAGCTCCCAGTCAAGCGGAAAGTCCAGGTCCATGATGCACAGGAACCACCTGCTCCCCAGCCGGGGTCCAGGAGAATCGTGCAATCCTGGAAGAAACTCCATTGCTCTCAGTTGGACAAGTCGAGGATCGTCCCTGTAAACATCTAGGAAGACAATGATGTCGTCTGCTTTCGGGACAATGAGTCCCGTCTGGCGTCGATAGATGTGATTCGGGCACGACATGGCCTCACGACACAGCAAGAACACGAAGCAGGGATGAGATAGGCACAGAAGAGAAGAGTGAAGAGCAAAATGAGAGCGAGGCCGACGGAAGAGGGATATATCATTGCTGCACTACCAATGTCGTATGCGGCAGAACTTGAATTTCCTCCGACATGTGTGCTTTTATTAGACAAATCCGCGTCAGTTTCAGGACAGTTTGCATCTGGCACTTGTCGGCCCTATCCTCAATTTCGGCGCCATTATTGGCAAAACTCCCTCACCGTAAGCCGTGTATTTGCTCTCCGGAGCCCAATTTCGGCGCCGTTATTGGATGGACTGCGGAAGCTTCAGCCAAGAATTTTGTTTCCGGAGCCCAATTTCGGCGCCGTTATAGGTTGCACTCCCGAGCCTTCAGCCGGGTATTTGGTTTCCGGACCCCAATTTCGGCGCCGTTATTGGCTGCACTCCGGAGGCTTCAGTTGGGTATTTGGTTGGCGGCGCCCAATTTCGGCACCGTTATTGGCGTCACTCCCGAGCCTTCAGCCGGCTATTTCTTTTCCTGTGCCCAATTACGGTGCCGTTATACCTAACCATCTTGCACTTCTGCAACAGTACTATCCACGGTTATAGGTCGCCATTGCGTTTTCGGAGTCTGCAAACCCGGATCCTAATTCCGCTTGCGTCCCTTCCTCTGGGGTAATTTCGGTGCCATTATTGGCCAGAATTCTGTTTTTCTATGACCTGGCCTGGCAGTCCATGAGCTTGGGCTCCAAGTCATGAGCGGATACTGGTACTTATGAGCGGAGTGCTTCCAGCATGAGCACGGAAATCTTCGAAAACCTTATCTTCTTATACTACTTTCGATTATTTTATCGTTTTGGGCCCGAAAAAAATCTGCCGAAATTCGAAGTGTGTTACTTGGCGGCTCATGGGTGAGCCATGCCCGCTCATGAGCTCATGGCTCATGGCTCATGAGCTCATGGAATAGCAACCCCCCGCTTCGCTCCCTCACTACCATCATCAGTCCAACCCCTCTGCGATACCCCATGGTACCCTGGGATACCCCCGGATCACCGCTACCATATTTACTACCTCCCCCTGGTTACCCGGTGTCCCCTGGACACTTGTTTTCTTTATAGGGCCTACCCCCGAAAGGGGGCAGTAGCCGGCGAAGTGGCTCTTAGTTACGCCAGCTTTGGCCGGAGTCTTCTCTCTCTCTCTCTTAGAGAGGACAGGCATGGTGGATCCAACATTTTCTGCAAGGTGATTTAATGGGGTCCATCTCTAAGCAACCTGTCTTGGAGAGGGGATGCTTTGTGGTCTAGAAGAGAATCCCAGGTCGAGACCAAGAATACGGCTGCCCAAACCTCCCTGCAAGGATGTCGAAAGGCCCCACATATTCACCCATTAGGTCACCAGATGACCAGTCACCCCTTTTCCACATTAGTCTATGATATCCAACATGCTCTGGCTTTGAACCCACGACCACTTGAAAAATAGCTTTGCGCTCCAACCACGGGGCCATGATCTCAGAACTATACTATTACAAGTCCATGTGCTAGTCTTGTTTGTTTGGTTTATTTTTTCTACTGTATATATCCATGTATTTCAATAATCCCAACGGAACTTGTTTGGTCGGGGCGAAGTGACATCATAATTGACGCTTGCTTCGGCAGGAGTCAAGCTTTCCACTCTTTGAGTGGCCTTTGGCAAAATGTTGTATGATTATTGGCCCAACCAATCATGCACCCATGGAATCAAACATAATTCTAAACTGTCGGCCCAATGAGAGAAACAATTCTCTACGTTTACAAAAGAAAAGTCATATTGTAGTTACTCCCTAGATGTTTTTTTTTAATCCGTATCCACGTTCTTGCCCCACATCTGAGAGTAGGACAAATCTGAGGCCACAAATTACAAAGCTCACCCACGACGAAGGTACGGAAGGAAAGGAAAAAAGTAGAGAAAACAGTCACCAGTTAGTAGCCAGTCAAGTGCGTAGCTACAAATCCTGCTACTCTTATTGTGACATTACTTAGTTTTTGCACTCTCTGTAATACCACTCTAACCATGCGGTCTGAATTTGTGAGAGGTCGCTCCCGTGTGTATCCCCTTTTTGAAATAAGTTGTGTGTGGTATTTCCGGAAGTGTCCCACAAGCCTTGTAGCGCTCGGCCGCGCCTCATGGCAAGGTTACTTTGAAAGAGGTTATTTTTCGTGATTTGTGAGTGAGCATCGCTTCCAGGTGTTTTTTGTTTTTAAAGGCTCATGGCCACAGGGACCTGAGGGAAGATAAGGAACTGTAAAGCTTTATATGAAAGACCCAAATGAGGTGACTGTACAAGAGTTTACACAAGAACTTGTGAACTTGTGAACTTATCTCTAATAAGTGGAGAAGTAATACCCCATAAACAAAGGGAAATATAAAGCCAATAAAGAGACCCTAACTAAAGCCGGGTGGCACTGATTCAGCAACTCTGGGTTTGCCAAGAGTGAAAAAAAAAGAATGACACAAGATTGGAGGGGGCCAAAGAAGAGAGGAGAGGAAACAATGGTGGCAGAGAGAGCTCGTGCAGGGAGGATGCAGGTTGGACGTCCCGCAGTGATGATGATGATCACGGAGTTGAAGCTCCTGCATCTGCCCCTTGTAAGAGGCAGTTCGTTATTGCAGATCAGAGGTGCAAGGTGTACAGCCAGGTCTGGGGCCATTATTGCTGTAGCGCCCTCTTCTTGACCAGCCATGAGCAGGCTTTTCTGCTTTCTTTGAATCTCTTTTCCTTCTCCCCCTGTCGGCTTGGAAGGTTTCGCAAATCTTTGAACAAGAGTCAGGGGGCGGGGGGCCGGGGGGGGGCCGCTGGGGTTTTCCGTGCACCTGGTTGAGTTTGAGTGAGTGCATCATTATGCATCATATTCTCATCATTACATGGAGCTGGCTAGACGCCACCAGCTGACATGCCTTGAGTGGTGGTTGTAGAGTTCTTGGGACTGGAAGATCTCGTGTAAACGTCCCTCCTACATTACATTGGGTGAGTCCATGCAAGCTGAACCAGTGATGGAACATCCTCGCACACAGGTAGGTCCACCCTCCAACTCATCATCCAGTACATAGAACAAGACTTGTCGCCTCTTACGGAGGTGCCAGAGGAACCCTTGACCACACACAAGCCGTTATGCTATCGACTGTAACAAGAATTGACCCTGACAGCCTTGAGAATGTGTCGTGTCAGACACAATCTCCTAATGAAGGAGCGCGGTGTAACTCATGTCTACAGATGGATATCACAGATTGGACCACACTCTTGCAAAGCAGATCGCAACTCAGCACAAAGCAAGATTTTACCAGAGCAGTGATTGGAACCCCTGGGGCCATCTCCTCATCAATCATATGCCAGCCAAAGAACTGCCCAGAGGTTCAATCAGGATCACTCACCTTGGCAGTCAAGTGTGCGGTGGAGGGAGAGGATAGTTGAAAGATCACCCATTTTCATTTACATAGTAAACTTTCTCTAAAACGGTTTCGAGGTATTAGGCCCTGAACATTGGTGTGTGACAAGGTCTTGCGTGGACATCCCTTCTCCAGTCCCTTTGGGACTGAGCCCACCTCTCGTGAAACTAAACCCCCCGAGTTATCTAAACTGATTGAGGGGGGCTGAGATACCCCTCAGGCACCAAGCACTCAGAGGTGTCATATGAGCGAAGCATGAGGCGATGCTTCCTCAAAAGAATGGAGCTCCCATTTCTACACAATTTTTAGGTGGCTTCTTCTCTCTTACAGGTGTTGTACCAAAACCATCATACACATCCCGGCCGCGGGCAACAACGCCCTGGCTTGAGCTGGACACTGCTGCTTCTATCTATCAGCTAGGGGCTACGTTATTTACTAGTTTGTTTGATCAATGTGCACAGAGCAGCTACGGTTCTACTTCGCACTCACATCTTAATATCCACTTCATTGACGCTTGAGTCTTGCAATTGCATGACTTTTATAGAGATCAAAGCCTCCTTTTCCTGGTCGTCCACTCTAAACCTCTCGTCCATGTATCTCTTGGTCCTCTCCCCCTTGGTGTCCCCAGCTTCTTCCGTGCCGTCCTTACAAAGAGTCTGTAGGTCTGTTTGTGTTCCGGTTAGTTGCTGGGCCCGTGATGCTTGCAAGGTCCAGTCTGTCCGAAGCAGCACGAAGAGCATCAGTGCTGCACAAGTATACTGGGCAGCCAGTAAACCGAACCAGAGACCTACAAACCCTACCTTGAAGAGGAACCCCAGTATCATGGCTATGGGCATGCCGACGAAGTAGAAGGAGCCCAAGTTTATATTAGCCCCGATGGTGGGCCTTGCGCTCCCCCGCAGAACACCGCAGCCAGTTGTTTGAGGACAGTTTCCCAGCTCACACAGACCGACAATGGGCATGGCTATGGCGGTGAGAGAGAGGATTTGTTTGTCTGCCGTGAACATCCAGCCCCACATATGCCGCATCGTCGTCGTGAAAGTTGCAGCTAGGATGGCGACTACTCCTGCACAGCCCAGGGCAACCAGCATTGCCGTGCGTGCCTTCGCCGGTCGATTTGCCCCGAGTTCGTTTCCCACTCTCGTAGAAACAGCAAGGCTCAAAGCGGAAGGGAAAATGTAGACCAATGCGGTTGTCTGAATGAGGATACCCATCGTCGCAACTGTGGCTTTCGCATCGATTAAGAGTCCCGACAGTATGATCATGAACTCATACCACCACCATTCAAGGCACACCGAGATACAGCTCGGAATTGCCAGGTTGAGCAATGGCCTCCACTCCCTCAAGCACTCGATTGACCACCCATCCCATGACTTCTTGTACCTCCCTGACCACCACAAATAGCCAAGCAGAAGAATCACGAGGTTGAAGTCCGTCCAGCATGCAGCCAGTGCCACCCCTCTCACCCGCATCTTCAAGCCATAAACGAGGAGGAGGTTGATAGGGACATGGAAGAGCAAGGCGAGGGTGGCACACCAAGTCAGTGGTGCAATGATATTTTGTGTGCGAAGGTAGATTCTGAGGGGATTGAGAACTGCCTGCGCCAGCAAGTCAGGCAGGGAGAAGAGCAGGTATGTGTGGGCCATGCTCGTAATGCCCTCATCCTGCCCACACCAGAGAAGAATTCGCTGCATATTGATCCAAAGAAAGCCTATGGGGACACAGGCGCACAGCAGCACCATGATCGTTCGTTGTAATGCGAGCCCCATGAGGTTCCACCTCTTGGCTCCACAGGCCTGACCACATATCGGTTCCATTCCCATTGCCAGTCCTGCAAGCACTGAATAACCTGTGATATTTGCGAACCCTATGGAGAGAGAGCCCCCAGCAAGCTCTAGCTCACCAAGACGGCCCAAGAACAGCATGGAAATCATGGCACGAGCATACAATACGAGTCCCATGACCACCATGGGCCCTGCTATCCTGCTCATTTGTCTCAGCTCATCCGCCACCTGCAGGTACACGACAAAATATTGTTAGGCACCCTTTCTGGGTCACCTTGGCAGCTTTGCTCTTGCAATTTACGTCCATATATATGGGCCGTGTTATACTCTCCTTCCCTCACCCCCCAAATCCTTGCTCTGGCCTTGGCCTGAGACATCTCTTCCGCCAGTCCACACGAATGTTAGACTTCCGATGTGTGAACGCTTGTAGGTGGCAAATAAGAATTCCTAACAAACACAATTTAAGCACATAGAACCCCCTCTACATTGCACTGTCATGGAATAGGGTATCTCTTTCATGGAGCACCGCAATTGCATGAGGCAGACGAGCTAAACTCCTCACTTGAGAGCTCCAATATTCCTTGCACACAAGTGGAGGACTCCAGTCTCTAACGATGTAAAAGCACCATGTTGGTTACCCTGCAGCTTGCCCGAGACATTAATGATAACGCTTCTTTTGAAAGCAAAATTTGCACACGCCCAGTTGCGGGTTACTGGAATGACGTCCATGTGCGGTAACATGAGTCCTTGAATCAAGCAAAGCCCATTCATAGCAGCCATATCTGGTACCATCTTTGTCATCAAACCCATTTACCCCAGAGAAGTGTGATCGACAACCAAAGGCTCTAAAGCAACGGGGGATTCCTCTAAAAAAAATCTTGAACTGTCAATTAGCTCCAACATGAAGGTCAGTTCCACCAACGTTGACAAGGGCAGCAAGCAGCTTGGAGGAGCTGTACACACCAGAATACAGAGACTCCAAAATAGTTAACATGTAATAAAGCTCGACAGGTTCCGGAAAATATCGCACGAAGCGTTGGCGCATTAGCGATGGCAAACTCGAAACTAGTGTGGCGACTTGCGAGACACATCCACAAGTCAGCAAGCACTGGACTAGTAGTTGTCTATCCCAGTTGGTTCTCTTGTACATGTGCAGGTGAACGACACTAAAGTGCTGTAACACAAGAAATGAAGTTCTAGCGTGAACTTTCAAGCCAGTCGATTGAGCTTCTCGAGCTACCAAGTAGTTGGCTTTAGGATTTTCTCTACCCAAGTCAGAATCCGCCAGATGAATGCTCTGGATCCATTTGAGGGACTGACTGCTGCAAAGCGGTTGTAGGATAGCAATTTTGTATGGGCCACTTCTAGCTAGACAACCGATCACTTATTGATCACTTCCAACTTTCTTCAACATCCACACTTCTTTCCCAGAGAAACTCAGCGTGAGAACCGTGGATGACTTGAATCTAGAATGATCAAACTTTTATATAACAGCAAACCAGACCAAAGAAACGGTGCTGCGAGAGAGAGAGAGAGAGAGAGAGAGAGAGAGAGTCCAGGGAGGGAGTACGGGAAGGTCGGCACAACGCACCTCAAGTAGAGAGGGCCAGCGGTGCAGTTCGCGGGCTTCATCAGAGTCTTTCAAATCCCCGGACTGTCGGGGGTCTACAACTAATTCTGCAGGAGCAGTAGAAGGTGACAGCAGTATGGGCAGCACAAACGCCCCTTTGGACGAGGCCACATCCGGGGATGATGAAGGAATCGCATTGCCAGTCTTTTCGTCGCTGGTCGGTGTCCCACACTCGCAGTGGGTATGGTGGCACATGTCTGCAGCGCTTGACAATCTTGATTTCGTGCGAGATAAGTGAGCTACACGGGACGTCGTTCCAATTTGCTTCCAGTGCATATCCCAGGGACGGAGTGAAGCCAAGCCCTTTGGGCCCGACCTATCTAGTCTCGGCCACGATGGACAGACCCAATGCCAACAATCCGGCCCCCACCTCGACCGCTCTTCCTCGTTTCATCTTCAACTGCCTCAGTTCAAAATCTTCTTTCGTCGCGCCTGTGCAAGTCTCACAACATCTAGTTGCGCGTGTCTGTATGCTTCTCGCTCTGTCCTCCGGATACGTTCCTCCCCTCTTTCTCTATGATGCGACTCATATGGTGAGGATGACACAATGTATCGTCTTGCAGCAAGGATTTCTTGATCTCTCTCTCTCTCTCTCTCTCTCTCTCTTCCCCCGTGCACAACTACACGTGCTCCCTTTATCTCATCAATTGAAAGACTTGCTCATGTTCTCAATAGAGAGCCACAATATAGTGTCAGGGCAAGTCTTGTCTCTCTTACATCAAGGGACGCCTGTGAGCCACCTGGAATCTAGTCTCTCATCAAGGCACAGGCTGTGTGCCGCTCGCAGGACGCTGTCTGTATGAATGCAAGACGTAGTGCCCGGCACGGCCCGGACACGGGACTCTCAGAATCGATGGATGCGCAGGGCCACTCGAGACCTCTTGCTCCTGCTCACCGACACCCCATTCCTGACCTGGGGTCGCTTTTGAGCGTCCTCTCGGGCGTGAGGGTGCGGGTGCGCGAGGGGGGCTCCCGTGTGGGAAAGCGGAGGGTATGAGAGAGGGAGAGCGAGGGGGCGGTCCGCGTATATCAGCCAGGGAGCGGCAGCAGCGGGCGCGCGCCTGTTTTTAGTTTTTACAACCCAAACGCACGAAACGCACGCGGGACACCCCAACCTTTGCACCGCTGCCCGGCTGCCCGCACGGCTCCCCACGAGGGAACAGCAGGCGTGCTCACTAAAGCGGCCTGACCTAACTTGTCCCGCCTGGCCGGAAATTCCAAACGAGAAATCGCAGCCTGCCGTCGCGTGTCGGCAAATCCCGGGATCCCTCCCCCACCGGAAACTACCAACGAAAGCCGGCCCCCCGGCCGCCGCGCACGTTCGCCGTCTACTCGCCGTGCACGCCCGCTCTCTGCCCGCCCGCGCGGCTGAGACGTCACCCTCACCGCGCGGGCCCGCCGCTCTCCGCCGCGTAGTCGTGGCTCCTTGGGCACCGCTCACTCACGAAAATCGACGGTCTCAACGGAGCCAGCAGCACGCAGGCCGCACACTCCACCGCAGACGTCCCCGTCGCGGTATTCAATCCGGCACTCCACGCCCGCGGTGGTGATTCGACCGCGTCGCGTCAACATTCGTGCGCGGTTACGGGTCTCCATCCCCTCCAGTTGCTTGTTGCTTGCTGGGCTGTTTTGACCAGCCCAAGCTGCTCGGTCAGAGGCGCTGACGCTGTGCGCGAGCGGGCGAGCGAGGGAGGGGGTGGAGGAAGGGGGGCGAGCAGGCGAGGAAGCAGGCGCGTGATTGGGCTGGCCGGGCGAGCGGGACGTTTGGAAACAAGTTGGGCCGCCCTTCGCTCCACAGCGCAGTGTGGGGTACTGGGGTCAGTGTGGCCAGAAGAAAAGGGCCTGCCCACAGGGACGCAATAATAAAGGCATTGTGGAAATAATGATGTTATCAACTTGGCTCTCATCGCAGGGCGTGGTGATGAGGACGCCCCACAGTACCTACGCTGTTGCGGGTTTATTTTGGTGAACGGGGACGGGACGGATCCCACCCTTCTTAATTCTAGTTTGACAAATCCGCAAGGGTTATTTTAGCTTGACCTGTTTTTAATATTCCTTCTTCCCAAAAAGACTCGCTGCATGGAAATATTCATTTAACTGTCAGATATCATATATGTTACAAGCGTTTTTTAGGAATGAAGAGAAAGAGGAAAGGCCAGAAGTCGGCCGAGTCCCAGCGGTGAGGGCAGGGTGAAGGAAAAGTGTTTCTCACATAGAACTCATCCGTCAGATTTCGTTCGCCAAAACTGTAGGATCATAAATTGGCAAGGTTGAATGGTGATAGAATTTTGCGGCTTTAGCGAGTCACGCCCACTTCCGTGGCACTTCCGTGCAGCATGATGCCAGCCCACATCGCCCATGTCACACTTCTTGTAGGCAAGTAATCCCGTGCACGTTGTGATTCTTATTCAGCCTAATGAGGCTCTGCAGCATTGAAGAGTGCAAAAGTAGGACATGGAAATGGAAGCATTGTGGATAGGGCAGAACTTATACTACATTTCCAAAGCATTCATCAGTGTCAAGACAAAATTTGTAGTCATCTGGAATCAGTTTGAAGTTGAACCACATATTCCTTACCGTCAACCCTCAGATTGTAACCAGATAATGAATGAAAGACCAGTGGTGTCATTCAGTTCAATGGCGGCAGTGTAGGATCGGAGCTACATTCAAGTTATTATCATCCCTAGTTATTAACCCTGGATACTTTCTGTAGACGGTCATGGTCTCTTGCTGGAGCGTAATAAGTAGCAATCTCCTTCAAGAGTGTGTGTGTGTGATCAGAGTCGTCTCGCACGTCGCAGGAGTGCAGGGAGGGAGGTGACGCAGGTAACTTGGGCAGAACCATGGTCGGCCACAGCTGGGCTGTTGCAGCTTTGCGTGCCCTGGCACGGTTGCGCAGTTGAAGAGTAAAAGCAGCGGAAGAGAGAAGAAGGGTTGGGAAGGAGGACTTTTGTTGGACTACAGCTTGTAAGGATTACACGTGTGGGGTGAGTGCTGGCCTGGTGGTTGAGATAGCCTACTAGCTTGCTCTAGGTAGTCCAGAAGACCTTCACACTTCGCTATTCCGGCGCGTCCTGTTTCTTGGGCACCTTCTTTCTCGGGTTGTGACTGAGAGGAGGGCCCCAGCGCTGCCGCCCACCCAGTGACGCTGCGCTTCGATCCGGTTTGGGGGTGGTGTAGCTCTAGCTACATAACGTACTTACACGGATAAATTACACATTCATACGCCCATAATTCCGGGGTCCCAGATTGGGAGACAAGGTGAGATTGTGGTAGTAATAACCAACAGAGATTCTTTGAGAATGTCTCAGGAAAGTGTGTTGATGATTAATGCGGCATTACAAATAATGGTGCAGCAAATCATATTGCAACTTATGGTGATGACTCACCCAGCCTGACGAGTATCTAACAAGCCAGGCAGCCAGACCTTCATTTCCTTTGCGACTCTCCTTCCACTGCAGGCTCTTACTGTATGAACACGTCTTATCATTCTGACGTGGCTCCTGCGATGCAGCACCAATTGAATAATCGACGGCGGAAGCGTAAAGAGGGAACGCTGACACGTGAGGCAGCTGCAGTCTCCACTCTCTCCGAGCCTCCCTGCACCTCGGCAGTCTGCCACACACGTCCATAATTCTAGCTGCCTTGGCAGGATGTCCATCGTTATTAGGGCTGCCTTGCAGGGCCTTGCACCATAGATTGCGCAGCAGCAGCATGGCCTATTGCATGTCGCCGCCATTAATCTCCACCAAATTTGGATGGCCCCTTTGGCAGCATCGCAGCGCGGTGCTGCTGCGCCCGCGCTATTTCCGAACCGCTGCTTGTCTTCTTCCCACGGGCCCAGCCGCGCTGCCTAACAAAAGCCTCGCATCGCTCGCTTCTCGATCCGCGGGCCGCTGCATGATCGGCATCGCGCAGCCCCACCGCGGCGCCCCTCCATGAGCCCGCACATGGACGCGGCAGCGCCAAGATGGCGCTTTCCATGCGCGCCCGCCACCATTCCGGCGACGCTTCCAGCCTACCGGTAATCGCACGGCCCGCCTGCCAGCGCGGCGCGGACGTGGCGCAACGGCCTGCAGTCAAACGTACTTGCGGCGACTTTGGCAGATTCAGCCCCCGGGGATGGATGAAGAAAGGGGCGGCACGGATGGAAGGAAGATGGATGAACTTTGTGAGGGGATGAACATGCCGTGGTAGGGTCGCCTGCTGGACAGAGTGCCAGTTGTTGGGGGCCTGTGACTTGTCTCTCATCTCCGCTGGTCCGCACTAATCGTGCGCGTTGACCCCAAATATTCCGGTCGACAAGATTGATTTTCATGTGGGATTTTCGGTCCCCGAGTGTGCGTACGCGCTCGCTCTCGCTGGTCGTCCATCATCCAAAGCAAACACGATGTATTTGTTTTCAAAACAGGCAATTTCCTGGAGCGTATTGCGCCAAGAAATCGGCGCCCACACCATCGTGTTCTTACGTCGACCCATTTGTGTGGGCGGAGCGTTGACACTAGCCGGCCTTGTATGGAGAGAAACGCACCGATTATTAGTCAAACATTGCCCCGCAGATTATACCTCAGTATTACTACAACGCGACCCCAACAATCTGTTGTCGGCCTTGTTTGTGAAAATTACTAATGTTTCTCTCTGGCACCGTGACTCTCTGACTGGTGCAATCCATGACATTTTCATAATTAAAAATGTCAGAAAATCCCCAAATAAAGTATAGGCAGCTCCCTTTTTTTCTTTCTTTAAAAAATTTAAGGAAACCTGGGAGCGACAGCCCACAATTCAGGCCGTTGACTCCCCTTCAGTTTTCTCAGAAAAAGGAAAATCTTGGGTGGGGGTGGGGGGAAATTAAAAACCAGGATTGAGATTTATCAAGTGTCCCCCCAGGAAATCTCATGGATTATTGGACAGAGTTGCTGGGTGTTATGTCATGTTTACTACTGGTGCTGGCTTTCCATTAGTTACTTATTGGGACATTGGGATAAGGGTCTAAAAGCTGCCAATCAGATAGGTAAGGGAATAATATATGCATTGGAAGATAAGATAAGAGATGGAGATTAAGTTGAGTTGAGGCCCCATATTTGGAAGCATTCATTACAAAAATGATGAATAACAGGACACCCACACTCTCATTCCTGTCCAGCCAAACTTGTGTGGGGTCTACACAGTAAGTTGTTGACTGGCCCTTTGACAAGGAAGGGGAATCCACGCTGTGATTGGTGTCAAAAAAATCGGAATGGAAAGTGTAACAGTTTGGAATTTTCTTGGACGTTGTGGGCGATGTGTATGGCTGTGATTTGTCAGGGCCCACAGTTGTGGAGATGCTCCAAAATCCACATCACTTTTCAACTGAATTGTTTTTCTAACCTTTGCTATATATCTGAGTCAACTTTTGTGAGGAGTCTTTATACTGACTTTTAAATAGCAAGTTTTAGGTTGTAAAAAAGAATAATTCAAACATTGGAATCGCTCAGAGTGGCCGTGCAAATTCCTCCAATGACTATTTCTCTATTTCTGTACCGTTTACGAAAAAGGGGAAGAACCGGGCCGCATACACAAACGGCCGCTTGGCATACAACTATTGATATGTTTTGCTTACAAGTTGGCAAGGCAGGATTTATTTTGCAACTGAAAAAGTACAGCAGGGGTCATGTCATGAAAGGTATCATGAAAGTGGGTGGGCCATTAGCAGATGGCTATAAAGATCGAGGTAGGTGTGGCCCCAAACACTGCAAACACTAGCTTCTGTCCACTCCATGGCTCCGGTACTATTCCCGAGATATCCAACCGCGCACCGTTCCATACCCTGCCAAACCGTCACCCAGAACGGTGGCATTTCTACTTGCATATAATTGTAACGCGTTGGTTAGCTACTTCCGTACTCAAACCGGCGTCACCTCAAATCTAAGTCCCATGAACCTGCTGCTACACCACCGTTAGCACTTTGGTGTAATTTTGATCCCCTCAAACTTGTGCGGAAAACGGTACCCTAATTCATTGAATTGAGTTTTTTTAATTTTTTAATTTATGAAAGCTTCAGATTCCTATATGTATGCTTTACATACATAGATGTACATAATATTTTATGCACACATGAATGAATGAAGGATAGTTCATCCGTCATTATTTCTAGTGGGTCAAACGGTTCTTGGTCATCCAGATTAAGCCAAAAAAGGTCCCCCTTAACAAACGTAATACTGTTATTATCAAAGTGATGGGTACATCGGCTGCTCTCTTGGATGAGCCATGGACAAGACTCTAGTGGTAATATCCATAAATACACCAAGTGAAACTGTATCAAGTGGGAGATCTCACAGGGCATTGAAGGAGGAAAGGAGGATAGGCACTTGAGAACAAGAGACGTAGTGAGAGTTGCCTACGCATCAAGATCAACGTCGTGCCCATCCATACCATCCCTACGAATACGTTGTGGAGCCGAACATCAACATCATTGAGGCAATTAGCGCATGGGAGGAATCTTGTAACGAGCATCTCACACTAAGATTAATCGACAACAGGGGTCATAACACCCATTGCGTACCAAACTATGTTCAGCATGACAATTGCAGCCGGCCGAGCGACAACCCACCAAGAGCATCGTGGGTGAGAACGTCCTATGTCGGCTTCATAAGGGACACGCAGAATCGCGTCAATGTGAGTAGGCAGTACCAGTACAAGTTGCGCATGACGCCCGTGATAGTCCTCTTGGAGACAGGGCCGGATCACATGATTGGAACTAGTTTTCATCTCAAAGATGGTGATGACAAATGAGCTCACAAACTCATCATTTCATTTACTCCCACAATCACGTTTAAGAACATATTGTTGAATTGAAATATATATATTATGTATTTACAAGTGAAGAGATTATGCCTAGATGATTTACAAGGGTCTTGAAATATTCATGACTAATGTTATAACACATTTCTTACAGAATCAAGTTAGCAGATTTGTAGCAAGTCATTCATTGGGATGATTATGGCAGTTGTCTCAAAGCTCATCTCCCAGAGCACTCTATCAGGCATTGGTCAAAGTTTGTTTAACAAATGAATCTAAACATGATTTTGTTACAAAAGAGTTCCTTTGATGGCTGGGTTACCCTATCTTCCTGATGTATCCCTCATTGACCTCACATGGTTAATTTTTCCATGTTTATTAATATGACTTACAGGGCCTCCGTCCCCTTTCAGTTTATTTAAAAAAAAAAAGGTGTTCAGAAACAATGTTTAGCACATGGGTTGGAAGCTCAGCTGGTAAGTGTACAGTGTGTCACCTTGGTGGTTCGGGGTTCAAACCCAATGCCCTACCCTGTCCCTGTGTGGATTGATCGTGGCGGTCTCTATCTGGGGGTTGTTCGTCCTGTAGGTCTCATGGCCCATAAATTAAAGGGGGTTAATTTTTCGTCCTCCTCAAGGGCCTGAATTGTGGGCTGTCGCTCCCAGGTTTCCTTGCTTTAAAAAATAGATAATAAAAAATTAAAATTTAAAGGCATTTCATAGAGTTTTTTTAAAATATATAAATCATGTTGGTTTTCATAGAACCTATATAAGAAAAACAGGTACTGTCAATTTTTTGTGATAAGGTTCATCTAGCACCTTTACAAAATATGTGATTCAATTAGTTGGTTTTTCTTCTCCCCCCTTCCTTAGTTGAAATGAGATTTGGACGCTTCTATTGTCTAAAACAAGAATTGATTTACATGAGAATCTATATGAACCACCGCAGCAGTAACTCTACAAACATCATATGCGCTCTAATCTCAAGAAGCTTGTATATTCTAGGAACACAAAAGTCATCAATGGAAGGGCTGGTGGCCATCTTCTACCCCATGCAAGATTAAGCGGTCCCCATACCAACAATAAGATTGAAGTGACCGTTGGTACAAGAGGCAACGCTCAAGTCTCGTGGACTGAAAAAGCGTCGGCTACCATTGAAAAGTTACGAATGTTGTACTCATGTACAATGCCCTTGTGTGGGGCACATGCTAGCACTCGTGGCTCCCAACGGCCTTGCCATGTACTTGGCACATGCCTTGAAGTTGACCGATGCGAGGCTTCTTCGGTCGCCACTAATACAACCAGTAGGCGGTGTGATGCTTTATGTCGTTGGAGGCAAAGAGAAAGGCTGGCTGTCATCCGACAGGTAAACAGGACAAACGCGAGTCCTTTGAGAGAAGGAGACTTTTGCCTAAGTGTTAACTTACTATGTCACTTTATCCCAAACGGCTGCTGCCTTCCATTTGAAAGGTGGACACTGGACACCCTCTAATGGCCGTACTGGGAGCAATGTGATTGCCCGCCCAGTCCACTCTTGACTACTTGAAAGTCCCATATTTTATATAGCTGGGATGATCACAATGGACAACATCCAACATATATATGTGTATATGATGCCTCCTGAAGGAAGATTAAATTATGGTGTGTCTTGACCCCGAAGGGCTACTGCCTTCCAGGAAGGTGAACCATCCAACATAAATATAAGTGGGCTTTGAAACCACAACCACTTGTATGGCAGCATTGTGTCCTAACCACTGGCCCTGGATGATAAGTGCTTTTACTTAAGTTACTCTTGCAATGAACATGATGCACCATAGCTTGCTACTCATCCGTTCGGGATAAATATAAAATGTTATGTGTGGTCCTAGGTTCGAAGCCACATAGGTGTATGTTGGATGTCACCTATCATGGTCAACCCCCCCCCCTCATTAGAAGGTGTCCATTTTTTAAAAAGAGTCGCCCTTGGGGATGAAGTGACACCATAACTTACGGTTGCTTCGTCTTCTTTCCCTCTTAAAATATTTTGCTTCAACGCAATCTCAAACTAGAAAACAATATTGAAGGGCCGGTAGTAGGGACAATGAAGCTAAACATTACAAGTTTTTAAGATGACATTTTTTTCAAAGAATATATATATATAGTCAATGGGTCATATCTATTAGATGCCATTTCTAAATAGCAAATAAATTTTAAAGAAATAATTCTACCTTCTTCAGACCACCTAATTAATGTTCCTTATGTTATTGTAGAAACTGCAGAGGCTGTGAGAGAGGTTAGTTCTACGTCTCATATTGTAAGTGCCCTAGCCACTAGGCTGATATTTTCATGACTAAAAACAATCCAAACCAAAAAAGAATGGTAAGTTATATACATTAACATATTCTAACTGCAACCACACATACCCATGGCAAGGAAGCTCTAGCCAAGTAATTGCATGTTAGGTCCCAAATCCTAATTAAGTCATGGTTACGATGTCTTCATCCATGAGGCTATTGTCTGATGTTTCGATCTCATGGCCAACAAAAAAGTATGCCGCATTAACTTATGGTGTCTCTTCACTACAAGGGCTACTGTCTTCCAGCTGAAAGGTGGACACCTTCATGACACATCACACCGTGGTTTGAACCCACAACCACATCCAACATGGTATGTGCCCATTACCACTGGGCTACATGCTGGTTGTCATCTCATGGCCACCATAATGAGGGCATAGTGATTATGGGGTGTAGTGTGGATATTGCAGGAATAGGAGTAGGAGTATGACGCCTCCCGAAGGAAGCCTACTTATGGAGTCACTTCACCCCCAAAGGCTACTCCTTCCGCTTCATGACAAACCAGACCATGGTTTGAACCCACAACCACATCCAAGGTGGTATGTGGCCATACCACCGGGCTACATGCTGGTTGTCGTGGATATTGCATATTATAAATTGGACATTTTGTACTCTTCTTCGCAGTGAAGTAAACTTGCCTTCACTTGTGCCAAATAAATAAATAAATAAAATGGAGGCGTCATCATTTTCTCTTAAAGAATATATCCAAGAGACTTGGCTCTCTCTTCTGGCACAACTGTAAAAATGACTAAGCCTACAACAGAGGCACTCTAACCATTTAGAAGCAACATATCACTGCCATACTTGCAACATGTAGGTCATAACCAGTGTCCAATGCGTCGAGTAGGTAGCAAACTTGTACTGGTATGTGCCCATCAGCCGGGGTATGTGCACTGGTATGAGTAAGGGTATTGTAGAACATACCAGTTGGGTATGTCTTGGGGCGTATACCCGGGCTATACCCCGGACCCGAGTTTTGAACATTGGACCTACCCCCTTACCTACTATACCAGTCTAAGTATGAACTCTTTTCATACTCCGCTTGAGACCCGTATTGAGGATTGATGAACCCAAGCTAGCATGGGTATGTGTAATGATGCAATTTTTTTGTGCTTATCCTCATTCACATTTGTGCAATGTAAAAAATAGCACTATATCTTTGGGCTCCCATCCGTTGGCATCACTGATTTGAGCCGCTGGCATCATGTATCCAAACCACTACAACATGGATCACCATAACATAACCATGTAGCAAAAATATAAATTTGTAAATAACAAAGGGGTTTGTGGGTACAAATATAAAAGACATGTAAAACATAAAGTTAACCTTAAAATACCATATGTAATTGTCGAAGATACCATCCATTAAAAATATAACCATACCATTGTACATACTGCCCCAGTATGTCATTTGAGTTTTTGTCATACCCACGCCTAAGGACCAGGGTATCTCAAAATTTGAAATACCCATACCCATCCTATAACCTACCCTGGCCAGTCCTAATCTACCCAGGACCCTACCAGTTGGACCCAACAGCCATGTTGGACCTACCAGGACCAGTCGGGTATACCAAAATGGACATACCAGTACAACACTGGTCATAACTTGTGGTTTTCAGATATCATCTAATAATGGTGATGGATAATCATTATATAATATCAAACAAGGGACTCAGACTATCATCCACACTAAACATCATTAAGAAATGGAAATCATTTGTATAAAAAATATCAAACTCAAACATGACTATGACAACTGAATGTTTATTGTGACCATTGATTTAACAGCTGAAAAGAAAAACTAATGAGGAGAGTCTAAATTTGTGTGACTATTTGAGATATAGACCAAGAGATGGGGACAAAGAAAGTGCCATGATTCCCACAACCATGCACTCTCCTAAAGAGTTTTTGGGTCACGCAATTTGTCTCCTCCACTCTTTCCCTTGGAGATCCTCGTCAGTCATATTAACAATGGTACGAAGTTCATGCCAAAGCAAAAGGTGTCCCACCTACTTGTGGCTTTGATGTAAGACTTTATTGGATTTCCCTTCTCATGGAACTGGGTGGGTTGGAGATCTTGGACTTGTGCGACTGTCCATGTCATTAACTAGGTATCTTATGCTCAAATCATCTCGGTTAAAATATGACCAAGATTAAGAAAACATGAACAATAAGCAAAAAGTGGGACATTTTCTCAGAGACACATCATCATGATAATCTCATAACAAATATTGTGAAAGATAAAATATTAGCATATGGATTACGTCATTGGAACAAAGATATGGACAACAATGATAAATATAGAATGGTACTGTCCACCAGATAATGAAGGTTTTTGTGATGGATAACAAGGGACACATAGTGACCTCAGGAAGAGCTATAGTTTATGTCATGTTGATCATAAGGGATAAAGGATGATGAAATAGAGAATGATAAAGATAAGGATATGAAGGTCATGAAACATCATGTTGTTATGAATCTTGGTCAATATTAATGTTTGAAAATAGGAGATAGAGGAATTCGATTTTAGATGTATTGTCATGACTTCATCCTTGAGAATATTACTCTGACAAAGTTTTGTCATATGTATTATTGAAGCATTAAAATTAGCTAGAGAATTTATGTCATGTGGATTATTGAGAAATTAAGTTGGGGAATAGATGACTTTGTATTGGTTGGAAGTGATTTAAGACTTATAAATGAATCAATATTAAGTTAAATAATTAACTTAATATTTGACTGTTGTAACCTCAGAGATACTAAAAGACACACAAAATTGTTGTGGATTTGAAAGAATAAATTAGTCTCTTGTGAAGTTTCTAGGCTTTGTGCCAAGTCGTCTATGAGTAATAAAAGTTATAATCGTGTCCAGTTCCTAAAACTTTGCACCAATGATGGCCGAACATTGCAACATAGTTGCCTCTCCACCGCCCATTCACATGGTCCATTGTCCTTGTCATGACCCCAAGTGCAAACATCCTCCTAATATACAATAGTGTATTTCCATGGGATACTTATATCATTGAAAATTTATCCACATGTGGATATATATATTTTTCAAAATAAGTATTCTATATGCCATTTCTTTTCTTTGTATTCAAAATGTGGCATGCTAATTATATAAAATTTAAAAATAAAACAGAAATTCTAAAATTTGCTTAAAAAAAGAGTTGAGCACGACGAACAACTTGGCCACCGGTGCAAGTTGAATGTTAGCTAACCAACCTATAGACACCAAAACAACCTATCAACTTAATGTGTTTGGGTATGCATATGCTTTTGAGAGTTTGGAGACATTTGAAGATGTCCGGCAATAGACAAACAATGGTAGTTTGGTTGGATACCGTAGTGTGTACCACCTTGGTGATTTTAGGTTCATTGCCTTGTCGTCTTGTTTCTATGTTGGTTGTCCCTTGAGTCTTGTGCTCAACGCCTTATCAAAGGGTTATTGGAATTGCGATGTAGGAGCTATGTGGTTTGCGGTGAGAGAGACAGACTCCCAACTTGTCTCTTCATCTCTCTCGCCTCAAGGATCGATCAACAACCCCGGTTCTTTCCCCGCTTGCTGGGTTTGTTCAGCTTCATTTCCCCTCATGGTCCTTTCTCCTTATGGTCCTTTCTCCTTTCTATCCCACGAATCTATCTTTTTTCTGCATTATGTACTTCACAAAATTTGATTCAAAGCCATAACTTTCACATCTTACTTCCTTATCATCATCCCTTCATCCTAGCTCCATCTTAACAACCCGACAAGTATGCGACGCAATTTATTAGTAGCAGGCTTCCCACGGCTCTGTTGTTGCCGTCAACATCAAGTCCTATAATTTCACTCCTGCCACTTGGTCGGCCCTCTCAGCCGCCACCTTCCAGCATCCCGTCACTCTTCCTCTTCCATTCGAAGCGCTCACTTTATACTTGCCTAGCTTGCTTCTCTCCACTCGCGTTTGCTGCCTCTCGCTCACTAGCTCACTAAAATCAGTATCCTAGCATGGCTCCATTCAATTCGTCTTGGCTCAGGCACCCAAGCAAATCGTGGAAAAGCTCCCTCTCTAGTCCATCCCGAATTCCAAGTCCATCCGCTCCCAACCATCTTCTGGAACTGGGTTCTTCTTGGCTCACAAGGCTTAGTCGATCCCCTCATTCCAACCGGGCTTCATTGACCCAGACTCTCAAATCACGGTTCTCCTGGGCAAATGGGTTCCAAGATTCTTTGGCCCTGAAGGGGGTTTCCTTATAGTTGGGAGTATTGAAACTGCCTCACCCCTCAAGCTCTTCCCCTGGGCCCCTTCTCTGCGATGGGTGGTGCAAGGGCTTAAGCATAAAATTGTTGGCTCTTCCCTCTAGTCCACCATTTGGCAGGCATGGGGAAGACTTAGGCCTTTCCTCAGGAAAACGGAGCCTCATTCATTCGAGGAAACGCTAAGACAACACATTTTCCTCAATTACAACCCTCCTTCTTTTGTTGACCGCTCCCAGGCCAAACGCTGGTCATTTTGGGATGGGCCTAGGCCAGATAAAAGATATCTGGTCCAACCAGGACTTCATTGATCTCCAGTCTGTTGCTCGCAGGGTAGGCATGGCCAGGGCCTCTAGAGGCTTCCCAGCTGTTAAATCCTCCATTCCACCCTACTGGCTCCTCAATCTGCAATCTGGTCCTCAGCTACCCCTCTCTAACTTCTGGTCTCTAGTATTGTGACCAACACATTGACGGTGTTCTTTATCTTGAATAGGTCCAACGACACCATTGAGGGATTTCCATTCCTCATTCACCCAGTCACCATGTCCCTCACGATGCAATGTAAACACTCTTTGCGCTTCCCTTCACACTCATGTCAGACTCTGCTATTGGTCCTCTGCTACAAATGACATGAACCCACTCCCAAACCTCACAATCCCTATCAATATCTGGCTAGCGAGGAACACCTTTGTTTGGATCTTTGGCAGACCCTTGGCAGAGCTCCAGTTTGACCCTAAGGAATGGGCTTGGTCCTTCTCTCGATCCCCACAGCCTTTCTTCCTCTACTACCAAAAATGCTTACAGGGCCCTTGCCACTCCCCTACCCCTCACAGCCAAATGGAATAAAAACTGGCAGTCCTATGGATTTCAAGATAAAAACTGGAAAGCTATTTGGAGCTCGATCTGGACTAAAACCAGACCAACAAAAATCTCTGCATTTCTTTGGCAAATTGCAAATAGAGCCCTCAAGGTGGGAGAATAGCTCCAGTTCCGGGACGCTATGCCCTGCTCCTGTTGCTCCTCAGGTTTATGGGAAACTTTGGAACATTGCCTTCTCTTCTGTCATGCCCTAGCCAAAATCTGGCCCATTGTCAAGCCTTCTATAGAGACTGGAATGGCCAAACCTTATCTATTATAAGCTTGCTTCTTAACTAGGACATCAACACAAAAAATAAAGCATTTATCTGCCCAGTTTTTTAGTGTCTTAGAAGCTCAACGCTCTGGCATATTTGGAAGGCTAGATGTGTCTGGACCCTCTCAGTTAATACTTGCTCCACCTCTACTTTGTTGTCTCGTGTTTTCTGGGACTTGCAGATTGAAGCAAGGAAAGCCTGGTCAAAACTTTGTACAGATATTGAAAGGACCCCCCAGCACGCAACAACCATCCACGCAGCCTTCACATCCACTTGGGCCAGAAATGGCCACTTGTGCACTAGTTCATCGCCAACAGACTGCATCTGGACAACACTCCCAACCAGTCGGCTGGAGAAATCTTGACGCGGCCCTCCATGGTGTCACCAGAATTTGGTAGAGACATCAATTGGCGTCATATCAAGTCTGCTGCTAGACTCCAGTTTCGCTGTGCAATCGCATTTAGTACAATCATTTTATCGATCCCCTCAAGTATCAAGCATGCAACTGCTTCTATGCTATCAGACTTCTCGATCTAGCACCTAGTTTTTCCACAATCCCCTTTGGGGTTTGCTTTGAATAGGGGCTCTCTAGCCCTAGTTTGTCTTTGCTCCTTGGAGGAGTCTTGTTCGTCCTTCATTAACTACGCGGTGTGTGCCTCATGGTGTACCCACGGGGTTTTAATTTGTTTTCCCCAAATAAACTTAATAAAACTCTCCCAGGGCCTCTGTCCTTTGTTCATTATAAATAAATAAATAAAAGGGTTATCATGAAAAAAGTTGAATTTTCCTCTCGGTATAAGCAGCCTAATTTGTGAGTAGTGGTTCCCATGCAAAGTTGTTTTAAAATTAAGAAATCACGCTGAAGAGATACTATACTATATGCTGCTTTGATAAGAGTTTTTCACTATGTATATTGTTTTCCATATTATTCATCTGTTTTTGCTAGTGTTGTACACTAATTAACCCTACTGCACTACTACCTAGGGGCCGCATCCCTTTTTTGGAACAACTTTCCTGAATCCGGGTCTGAGGCCCCAACACAAAGTTATGGCTGCTCAATTTCCCAAAATCATGAAATATAGTGAGAGATTCTGTGCCTGCTGCCCGGATGTGGGTTGCCTTTTCTGGCGGGTTCCCCAACGAACTTAAGAGGCAGGGCAACAGCGGGTCCCGCCCTTACAATTAAAACATGCCAGGGCTGGTATGGGGTTGGGTATGGGCCCGGTGGCCCTTGATGGGACCACCCTTTGTTGGGAGAGGTCATTGGTGGATGAGACCCCCCCACAAACAGAGGGCTGCTGTCACATTAGAGGTTGAGAAGGGCAGCCCCAATCTCAAAGGGTCCCATGCATGCAAAATTTAGAACAAAGCTCCCAACTGGAAAGAAAACCTTGTCACCACACCGTTTTTGAAAAACACCCTGGTGACTAGGTGCCCAAAATATCTTGACTCACCCCCCTTGTAGATCACTACAAAGGACCAAGAATGTGCCAAACAGTTCTGAAATTTTACGGACAAGTGGACTCCATGATGAGGTAGGTTAAGTGTGAATGTGGTGTTAGTTGGATAGGCCATTAACCTCCAGCCACAGAAAGGCTCTTAACATGCCCAAATTTCAGATCCCTGAAGACCATCTCTAGTCTCTACCTTCGTTTGCTACCACCTCAGAAACTTTCAGAGTTTTCCACTGTAGAAATTGGGTGAGATTATGACAGTTTCGTGAAGGACAACTGGGAGCACATTTCGCAGAAGATAACCCACCTTCCAAGTTTCAGAATTGTTTTTCTTGTGGCTCCTTTTTGTAGGATCTTGGAAGGCAATCTTCTGTTTTTTTGTTGGTATTTGATGGATAAGATTCGATCTCTCCTGCCTGAAAATTCTACCAGAGTTCCCTCTTCAACAGAGAGGGTGGTTAGAGAGGGACCCCCCCCCCAAATGACTGTAATTAACACTCTGCCCAGCTGGGACCCACTACCTGCATCCTACACGGAAAGTGCTGAATTCCAGTAGCCATGGCAGGCTCGGGCCATGGCTGTGGGGCGCAGGGAACCAGCTCCGGGCCTGTGCCTAGGCAGCCGCCAAGATCTCGATGTCCGGCCCGTGTAGTGTATATCACTAATAACCAGGGTTAGGGAGGGGCCAGCCCGCAGCCCCAACCCAGCCATTTTGGTTTTTTCTGGTGTTTTTTGTAAAGCCATTTGGAGTCAAAGTATTTTCCTGCAGGCCCTCTAGAAAATGGAAAACTACCTACTTTGTAAACGGCCACTGTGTTGGTAGATTGGTTTTCTATCATTTTTCTGTGGGAACCTTCCAGATCCGAGCTAAGGGAGGCTGGAAGTTAGCCAGAGACCATAATAAACTCGGTGGGCACATCTAAGGGTTAACGTATTAAATCAAACTCTAAACTGTTTGTTGACAAACTTCATTTATCACTGGCAGCCTTAACTTACCTACAGTGCCTTGCCCGTTCCAGCACGTTGAGGATTTTGGGGCATATTATGGGCCTCTGCAGCCTCTAATTGGCTGCAGACCGTAACGGGTGTGTACAAAGTCAAACAGGCCATTATGCAAAACCACAATGTGGGAGCACCGGTGGAGCGATTATATTCTACTTTATAATCCTCTGGAATAGAAGGGCATAATTTGCCCCCAAAAATCCTCAACTGTCTGCTCTGCACCATAACTATGCCCACCCAAACAAATCGGTCAGAGCGCTTGGGCGTGATATTGGGCACACTTTCATCATTATCCCCCTATGCCCACTTGTATTACAATATATTAAACAACTCATGGGGGTAAACAGGAGGCGGCGTCACCCGGATCTCCTCTGCACCCACCAGAATCCTAGCGCATCCCAAAATGAGCATTAATGTTCCCACGAGATTTGATTGGGTAGTTAAAATCTAACAACTCGTCATTCATGGAACTGCTCAACTTATTTACGGCACTTGGGGGCAAAAGGCCCGTGCCACCTGGAATCGCCACCTAAGCACTACTTTTTCTTTCTTTTCTTTCTTTTTCACTACTTCAGATTGAAGCTATGCCCCATAGAGAGAGAGAGGACGCCCCCCCCCCCCCCCCCCCCCCCCCAAAACGAAAAAACGTAGAACTTCACCTTGCGGCTATTGCCCCCCTTTGCAATGTAAAGAGGCTTCCACCAGAAATTGAAGTGTTCAGATTTTCACCTTGTGGCTATTGTCCCCTTTCGATCCGTGTGAAGCGGCTTCCATCCCAAATTGAAGGGTTCCCATAAGGGGCCTTCCACCTCATAGGGCAAACAGTAGGTGTACCTAAAGAGGCCCTACAGGTCAGGTCGTACAACCAAATTGGAAATAGCCAATAAGCGAGCAGCACCTATTGAGACCCACCCAGCTCATTGATAATTTTTAACATTTTAGAGGAGTGGAGCTTGCCAATCGGAGCGTTCCATCCCGCATGCATAACCGTTCAACATGTTTTACGTGCCGTTACAAGGTCTGAGAAATCATAAAAAGTGCTCAAAATGGTGGCCCCTGGGAACCCTTTGAGGGTCTTTAGACTAAAGAAAAGGGACACCTGCCCCTGACTGTGGGCCCAAACCATACCAAATGTCACTATTTGGGCGCTTGTGGTCTACAGAGGCCCCAAGGTTCCATTTTTCAAGTATACTTTAATTAAGAGATATGCTGACCACGTTGGCGCGGCACCCATCTATCCACTCATTGACCCCAACTCATTGGTCAGCCATAGCTCAGAGCCCTCCTCCTACTAAACATTAAAAATGATAAGACATGAGGTTTAAATATTATTTATTCCATGTGATGCATGCCAACCTTTATATAAATTCCTAGTAATAATGCCAGAATATAATAACAATGTAAAATACATCTATTCTTTTTTCAAAGAAAACTAAAATACATACACCATACTATAAATACTTCCAACAAAGGACAGTAGAAACTAGAAACCAGTTGCTGGTAGGAGTGCATAAGATTTTTAATACTGCGGATTACAATATTCTTCACATCCGTGTACTTGCATGATCAATTATAGAATATTCTGGATGGGGGCGCGATGTAGGAGCTCCGCAAACTGCGGTGAGAGAGAGAGAGCCCCCCAACGGTCTCTTCGTCTCTCTTGCAAGGCCTAGCGTGAAGTTCTCCCCTAGAATCGAAGAATTATCCCCCCGAAGAACCCAAACCAAGCCATAGAATGGCATTCAAATGAATTCCTTCAGGAAAACCTAAGCCGCAGTTCTTAACATCGAGACTGAGAACGGTGGGTTGCTATCTCAGCGTCTCCCCCTCATCCTTCATCCCTGTCATATCCATTAACTCCACTACAAGTTGACGGCGCAATTGATCCGTCCTATTCCTCACATGGCTGTGCCGTCGCCGTCACAAACGTAACCTTTACTACACCCTGCCATCTGGTCGGCCCCATAAAATTAACATTTCCAATAGCCCGCCACCTTGCCACCTCGTTGCGGGCTCCTGTCTCCATCGCTGGTTTCTCTTCACTCTTGCATTGTCTTCTGCCCCCACTCACACCACTACCCTCGAATCCTTCTCTCTCGATCAAATGGCTCCATTCAACTCGTCCCAGCTAAGGAATCATGGCAATGGCTGGAAGCGAACTCTACAAAGGTCACCACGAACTCAGCAAGTCAACCGCCCTCAGCCTTCCTCGGGCACTGGCTACTTCCTGGCGCATCAGGCTCAATCAATCCCCCCCCCCCCCTCATCGCTCGCTTCCTGGCACGCCTCAGTTGCCACCTCTCCACGCGGCTTCCAGCTCTTGGCAGCGGCCCATCGTTCCTCCTCCTGATTCAATGTTCAATCCAACGACGGAGGACTCTCCCATCCCCTGCGATCAGCAAGACTACCTCAAAGACATATTAGAGGAGCAAGAAGCGATGAGTGGTGAGTGGTCTTTGGTGGATGTGGACATGGATGGTCTAGACAGTCGGGTTACTACCATGGAGGAAAAAGGCGTCTTGCTGCACTTTCCAGGCAGGAAAGTTAGCAGGGCTCACGTTAGGGACTGGGCCTCCCGCCATCTTGGGGGAGGGGGGGGGCTAAAGCAGCACTTCTGCCATGCAAAAGGTAGGGGCTTCTTCTCAATCCTCTTTGAGACTCAAGAGGCGGCAGATGTGGCCTTGAAATTCAACCAACATCTCCATGGGTTCAATGTCAATGTCTTCCCTTGGTCTTCCAAACTAGGCAACAGAAATGGTAAGCTTTGGGGGCCTAGAATCATCGCAGTGCCATTTATTCCAGATCAATACCTTTACAACCTCCCAGATATTGCTAGACACTTTGGGTATTTCTATCTGGGATGCATGGGGGTGTTTCATCCTTTGCTTACCTCAGAAGATCTCAAGTTGGACCCAACATGGAAATCCACCACTATTGCCTCAAGGCTAAACGACTCAGGCTGTGCTAAATTTGTTGTTATGATGCCAAACGAGGAATCTTTTCCACCCTATGTGAGACTCCCCATTGACAGGGAGGGCAATTATTACACCATCCGACTGGTGGAAGAAACTGCTTCTCTATCCTGCTTCAACTGTGGACAGGTAGGCCATATCAAAGCTAACTGCAAGGAAGATAAAAAGAAAAGAAGCGGGGCCAGGAACATCCAGCCCCCCTCCCAAAAGGCAGCTCATCCCCTCAAATGTGTTGGAGCTTCGGTAACGCCGGCAGACTTGCTGCAAACCACGCGGCAGGAAGGTAAAGCCACGAATTCTAGCAGCCCGGCCTCACCAGTACCAAAGAAACTCAGAGAAGGAGCTGACCCCATGCGACAAGAATCTGCAGTTAAAAAGGAAAATTGGGAAAGGGAAGGCAAATGGATCCCTGTAGGCGATGTGCTGCCATCACCAACACCCCCCTTGGCCGACACTGACATTCTGCCAAACACTTCAAAAACAGTGGTGCTCCCGGGAATTGCCAGCAATCCTTCGGTGGCTAGGATATGCATGAGCATCAAATCATTCCAGCACATCTCTCTACGTTGCTCCTTCGAGGTCAACATTGAAGATCCCCCAAAAGCCTCATGCATCACCTCGCTGGTCTACAGGAAAGGTCCCCCCCAGTCTTTTCTCATCACGGAAGCGGCTTGGGAAGATTTTGCATCCCTTTGGATCACCATCCAAGATGTCCGGCACTTCATCGCTACCTGTCCACCTGACAGCTGCCCTGAGAACATGCTCAAAAAAAAATACAAGAATTCTTCATGGCCTTCTTACCCTACTATCACCTGGCTGGCACCACCAAAGTGTCGTGGGGTTCATACTTGGAAAACTTCCAAGGGCTCAGCTGCAACCCAACTGCCCACATCCTGGCCCTTATAGAGGAGGCTGACATCTACATAGCCCAGCCGCCTCAGGGTGCAATCTGGGTTAAAAGAAGCATTCTCTCAGAGCCAAGGGGGGCTAGCAAACTCAGACCGGAATTCAGGGAGACACTCTCAAATGCATTCACATTGCTGGATGCTATCATAGAAGCAAAAATCGACGAAGACAACCACCGAGGTGACCTGCAGCGCACCAAGGACCATCTCTACGGAGTAACAGAAACAAAGGACTAGTCATCTTCCTCGAGTGCAATCAGGCCCCACAATCAATGGTAGCAGCACCGACACTGCCAAACAATTTGACGCCCGCTCCACGGCCACCACAGGTGCAAGACTCCCAGTTGTCCCCGGCGATGAATTTCAAAGACTTGCTCGATTCACCATGCGGGCCTCCTCTCATGCTCACACCAGCACCTGCAGTTGACACTCAGGTTCCCCTCACCCCCTCCCCCTGCTTATATTCTATCCTGATTTGAAAGTTGAAAAAAGATGTTGGGTCCTATGCTTCCAGGAACCAAGAATAGAGCCCGCTCGTCGTAAGAAGCTCCCTTCATTTCCTTTACCTCACCAGCCCTCTCCCTACCCACAACAGTTCAACTACACCAGGCCCCTGCCTTCATGCTATCGCCCCTCCCATCCACCTTCCTCAGTATTTATGCTCACCTCCTCTCCATCGCTGCCACAAAACCCCCATCTGGTCAGTTCATCCCACATCCACCTCAACCCCCGCCCTTTAATGCCCCGACCCTCATCCTCATTCAAGTCAAAAAAATCCTCCGAGCTGCCCCTCCGGGCTTCCACTGGGTGAGCTCCCTGCCTCATACCGACAAAAGGCTCCGCTTTTTGTTTCACGCCCCAAGGTTATCAAATGAGAACACTCTTCTCGGCCAATCCTTCCCCCCCATGTTATTAAACTTTATCTTGGAATATCAGGGGGTGGTTAGGCCAGCAGAAACCAGACTCCTCAAAGAGTTAGGCTTAAATCCTGGCTCAGCCCTTTGCAACAGCAAGATGTTATAGTGGCCATTCAAGAACATAAGCTTGACAATACCAAAATATTCAACTCTCCGACACTATGGCCCTTAACCCTTTCCCTCTAGAAACCAACCTCGGGTGGCACCAGAGGGGGAACTGCCTTCCTCCTCTCTCCCTCTATTCACTCGCTACTTGCAATCGGAAGGATCATGGATACCAGGAAAGGGCTCAGTTCTGATGCCATTTCCCTCCCAAACCATGAAGGAGGAAGGAAGGAACAATAGGATTCGTTAATATTTACGCTCCTAACTCCACAATGGAGAGAGCTGAATTCTGGACTGCTCTTGATGAGCATATAACAAACCTGCCCAACATTGATAGTTGGGTTGTGATGGGCGATTTCAACATGGTGGAAAATTTGCGCGACCTACGTGGGCCATCCAGCTTCAATCCGTCCTCTCAAGAGATGGATAGTTGGTATATCCTCACTCATAATTTCAATCTTACCGAAGCAGTCACTCCCTTCTCCCCCCATCTGCCTCCGCTATCACAAACCTCTCGTCGTTCACCTGGTCAAACAACAGACAGCCCCCTGACCTTCAGATGGCTAGGCTAGACAGATTCTACTCCTCCCTCAACCTGGTTCAATGGGTATCCACCCACCCCCAAGCCCCCATTCTCCAAGGGTTCGATCATGCCCTAGTTTCAGCTTCCGTTAACATCCCCCTCCTTCAGTCCAGAGGCAAAGGTATCTTCAAGCTCAACACATCGTTGCTTAAGAATCTTGCCTTCAAGCAAGGACTCATTCGGGCATGGACCCAGACGGAAGCCCCAGGTCAAAACCCAGCAGTCAGATTCCTAGCCAAGCTAAAGGCAGTTGGGGTGGCACCTCGTAGAATGAGTAAAGAGATAGCAACCGCCCGAAATAGAAAAATTAGGGCTCTTACAAAATGCCTCTGCATCTGTCAGGCCAGAATGGAATCGCCAAGGTGTGATGAACATACCTTTTTGACATACATGGAGGCAAGACACAACCTAGATACCTTTCAATCAGCTCAGGATCGGAAACTCAAGCTCCAAGCGGGCATTAGCTGGTCAACTAAGGGAGAGAAGATGACGAAGTACTTCTTCGACAAAACAAAACTTAGAAGAGCAGCTCAGAACGTCGCTGAACTGAGAGATCCTCAGTCTGCGTTACCTGTCACCTCATCTAAGCTAATGGCTACCCTAGCTGGAAGACACTTCAGTACCCTATTCAACAGCACCTCTTTGGGAAATATGCAGCCCTCGCACCAGCAAGAAACATGCCTCCTCCATACCCCTTCCCTAGTAACAACAGCCCAAGCTGACTCTCTGCAAGGCCCTCTCTCAGAATTGGAACTGGAGGACGCTCTCAAGAAAATGCAAAATGGGAAGGCTCCAGGAATAGACGGGATTCTACAAACTTCTATGGTCTGACATCTCCAGTGGCTTCCTGGAAATGGCAAACCACATATACGCTCATGGCAGCATGCCAAGCTCCATGTCACAAGGGGTCATCACAATTCTTTTTAAAAAGAGGGATCGCACTGACATCTCCAATTACCGCCCTATCACCCTCCTTAACGTGGCATACAATATCATAGCCAAGGCTTTAGCTATGAGGCTGCAGCCTCTGCTTCCATCACTTATCAGACCCAACCAATCAGGATTCATTAAGGGGAGATACATGATGGACAACATCCTGAAATCCCTCCCTTTGCTTCTACCTCGGCCCAGGCAATTGCACTTCTGCTCCTTGACTTTGAAAAAGCCTTTGACAGAGTTGAATGGTCCTTCCTCATGGGGGCTCTCATCAAAATTGGGATCCCTCCCTCATTCCGCCAATGGGTCAAGATTCTGCTCCAAAAACCAGCAGTAGAGCAATTATCAACGGCCACCTCTCTCCTTCCTTCCCTCTTTAGCGCTCGTCCGACAGGGCTGCCCGCTATCTCCCTTCCTCTTGATCCTTTTCGTTGCGGATTCCCTGGGCTACATGCTTCAAGCAAATACAGGAATCAAAGGTCTACGCATAACCAACTACCACATGCAAACACCAGCAGAGATCAAAGACTCTATGTTTGTTGATGATACTCTTCTCATTTTGTAAGCCAATCCAGCCAACCTGGGCAATGCTACAAACACCCTTCAGACATTCTACCAAGCCTCTGGATTCAAAGTCAATTGGGCAAAAACGTATGCGATTCTGGCCGGAGATACCAACAAATCATGCATTGGAGCCTCTCCTTCTTGGGGCTCCTCCTTGGGCCTTTCCTGGCTTCAACCGGGGCAATCAACCACCTACCTAGGTTATACCTTCGGCATCAACCTTACTGACAACCAACGGTTCGCGCCTACCATGGCAAAACTCAAAAGAAAACTAACCTTTTGGGGATCAAAGCACCTCTCCGTCACGGGTAGAGCACTGGCAGTCAATCAAGTTCTCTTTGTAGGCATTTGGTACTTCTCCTCGTCCTGGCGACCAAACACCTCCCAGATCAAACAGGTTAGAACCCTACTCCGTAACTTTATCTGGGGAGCTAAATCATCATCGCTAGGCTGGAGAAGACCCCAAGTCTCCTGGAGACAAATATGCCTTCCCAAAAAGGATGGTGGTCTGGGGGTCATCGATCCAGAGATACAAATTACCGCTCTGTTAGGAAAATGGGTCCCTAGATTCTTTGGCCTAGAGGGGGGATGCTGGAAATTTCTCGTGGCAGGAAACATCCTGGCTGCATCACCCCTCCAAAACTCATCATGGGGTCCATCCTTCAGATGGGCAGTGCAGGGCTTCAAACACAAGATCGTAGGCTCACCATTGTGGACAACTATTTGGCAAGCAAGGGCCAAACTCAGGCCTCTCCTTAAAAAAGAGGAACCTCAAACATTTGAAGAGATGGCCCGGCAACACATCTTCTTAAACAACAGCCAAACCACCACAGCCCAACGTTGTCAGGCCAGAAGATGGTCTTCGTGGGATCACAAGGGGATCTGTCAGCTCAAAGATATATGGTGCAACAATGGCTTTAAAGAGGCAGATATCATTGCACTATCTGTAGGCAAAACAGGGCCACAGCTGGATTGCCTCAAATCACAGCTTCCATCCCCCCCACTTGGCTCTCGAATCTCCAGACTGGTCCTTCAAATCCCCAATCCCTTTACTGGACTCTTGGGATCATCCACAATAAGCTAACTGTTCTTTTCGTTCTCCAAAGATCCGATCATACCCTGACAGGATTTCCCTTCAATATTGACCCTGTTTCTATGGCTTTGTCTCTGAATAGCGAGCGACCCATTGATTACCCCATCTTTCCACATACCTCGGTTAGGATATGCTGCTGGTCGTACCCGACAAAAGATATGAACCCTCAACCTGATCCCACCTTACCTCTACACATCTGGCTTGCAGCAAACAACTTCATCTGGATTTTAGGAAGGCCACTGACAGACCTACAATTTGACCCTAAGGAATGGACATGGTCCTGTGGCCGATCCCAAGTCCCCTTCTTCAACTACTCAGCAAAAAAAAGCCTGCAGAACACTAGCCAAACTCAACCCTCTCCACTCCAAGTGGAATGTTAAATGGCAGGACTATGGCTTTGCCAATGAAAACTGGACAGCTATCTGGAGCAACATCTGGAGCAAGACCAAATCTGCAAAAATGTCTGCATTCCTATGGCAAATTGCCAATAGAGTGCTCAAGGTGGGAGAATGGCTTCAATTCCAAGGCGCTCTTTTATGCTCATGTTGCTCCGCAGGAGTGCTAGAATCTTTAGAACACTGCCTCCTCTCGTGCCAGGGCCCAGATCAATCTGGAGAATCATAAAATCTTTTTACACCATCTGGGATACCCAACCACAGATGCCACTCACATTACTTTTAAACTATGACACAGCTTCCAAATCGAAATCCATTGATTGCCCAGTCTTTGAAAGCCTCCGGGTTTCTACACTATGGCAACTATGGAGAGTACGCTGCTCCTGGTCACTCTCTGGTGAAACTCTGTCACTATCCGTTGTATTAGCTCGCATATTCTGGGATTTGCAGATTGATGCTAGAAAGGCATGGGTAAAACTGTGTGCAGAAATGGACAGACACCCTCAACAAGCAGCCAACCTGCATGCAGACTTCAAATCGTCCTGGGGCAGGCAAGGGCACATCTGCACTACCACTTCACCAAGCGAATGCAACTGGGCTGCCAGCCCACCAGTCGCCTGGAGGGGGCTCAGAACGGCCATCCACACTCTCCCCCAAATTTGACAGAGACATTAACTGGCGCCACATCAAGTCAGCTGCGAGACTCAAATTCTGTTGACATTCCAAGAGCAGATCGATAGCAGTAGAGTAGTAGTCATCATCAAGTTCTTCGCTAGGCCTCTACCTCTGCTGGCAAAACCTACACCTGCTCTTAGACTGCTGCTTGCTAGAAGCTCCCTGGGTGAGCTACTCGCTCAGCACTACATTAGGCATAATGCCCTAATTTTTTGTGGAATTCTCCAATGGGAGGTCGATTCGCCCTTCACTGACTACGGTGTGTATACCTTCATGGTACTTTTAGGGGTTTTACTTTTTTCCCCACCAAAAATAAACATAAATAAAGCTTCCAGGGCAAAGTCCCCTGTTCACTATATATATATATATATATATTCTGTAGTTTTTGTTCTTCTCCTTAGGCAGTTACTTCCCTACAATACCAGTCAATTGTAAACCCTAGTCCGGAACTTTCCTTATAACCCTACAATATCAACCACCCAGATTGGGTATTGTCTTCCAGGGATTGGGGGAACCAGTAATAGGTGCACAAAATGAGGCAGTAGCTCACATTTTTGCAGTGACAAAATACAAAACTCCAACACATGCACAAGATTCAAGAGGACATCCTCAAGAACTGGGTTGATAATCGACACCCCACCCATATATCCTCCCAACACTGGTAAAGACTAAAATCTCACGGACTAGTTGACATATTCATCTCTAATACAGAACATGATGACATGCCACACAACAGCCAATTAGTCAGAAATGTTCCCTATTAGTATTACCCACACCATAGATTACATTATCTGCGAGAAAGGCTTGTTGTAATGTCATATAGATGTAAGTTCCTCCATGTTGGAAGTTGTGCCTCTAATATGATGCAGTAACAGTCCTAAGCTTCAGAAATTCCCTTTTCCTATCAGGCAAGCTTAGGAATCTTCTCTAAAACCAGTCCTGATCCCAAGCAGATAATGACAGTCTCAAGTTGACTATCTTAAAAATGGGGCCAGGAGTATTAGCAGTTGGGGAAGAATTGTGAAACTAGTCCAGAATTTTGTTTCAGTGTACTAAGAGGATATGACTGAGCCTGTAATGACACAGTGGCTGTAAATTTTACTAGACAAAAACAGTGAGCTTTGAAAAGATTTCGTATGTCAATGACGAATGTTATTGAACCCATAAGCTGTCAGAGAGGTATTGTTGAAGTCCATCTTCTGTCGCCAGCTGTCGTAACTTTCCAAGGGCTTTCCTCTGTACAAGTGTGACAATCACAGTACTGATACCACATCAACTTGGCATCCATTAAGAACCATGCACCAGTGAAGAAAACTGCACACTTGACGAGAATCCTGTGTACACCGGCGATGACCTCTCTCATATGTGCATATTTATGCCAAAAAATAAGGGTACATTTGGGATTCCAAACAGTTGCATACCTCAGTGATTCGGATGGTTGCATGGTTCATTCCTAGGACCATCGCAACCTAGAGAAACAGGTCAGTGACATCAGCAACAAAAGATTAAAACTCAATGTTGATAAGAGAATCCTTATGAGGCAATAGAACTCCTTCAATATAACATTGTCTGAGTATAGTTGATTGTAAATAAACACTCCCCCCCATGCGTACTGCAATATGTTGAGACATGAGCAAAAATCACTGGGACTGACAGAACACGGCAAAAAAGAAAGAGAGACAGAGAAGAGGAACCAGGCCAACGCATAAGTTTCCATAGGGTCTCTGATTACCATCTGTTGGATGTGATCAATGATCTTATTGCAGTCATGAGAATTTCCAGTACCTCAGATCTGCGAAGAGGAGGTTGCCCACTTAGTCCATACCTCAGTTGCAGCACCTGGACCACCACAACCAAGCCAATCAGATTCAGCATAACCCTCCAATTACTCAACATCTTCAACAAAATGCTCAAACTGAAATGACAACTGCAAAAGGACAGAGCACAAGATACAGACAAAAAGTTCCATACTGGTGGGCAAACAGTTGACCGTCTGCTAGAAATTGTCACCTAGGCACTGGATGTCTGCTCCACATTTGTAACATTGGTTAGCTAATGCCAGCATTTAACCTAGGCAGGATGTCCACTGCAATCTGCCATCCAATCAGAGCATATCCTGGGCCTACTTTCATAGCAGCAATCCATGTTCCACCAAAATGATTGAGCTACACTTACGATCTTGTGTTTCAAATTTCACCCCATAGACCCCCGCTGTAGTCAGGCAATCATTTAAGCAGTTCAATTTGAAGGGAATTTTTTTCCCTGTGCTAGGTTCACAAGTTGTTCGCAACCATATGCACCCTGATCTTTGCAAACCAGTATCACCTTTATCTGTTTCCAGAATTAGTGTGCACTGAAATTCATCCATTCCATGCCAAAATGGTACAACTTCAAGAGGTTGAGATCAGAGGGGGGCCATTCTACTATATATTGCCTTAAAAAGGGTTGTTGACAAAGTGCTCTCATTCAAACTAATCTGCTCTTCATAGTCAGCTCTCAAACTGAGGATTTATGCATTAGATTTCTCTAGTAGGTTTGAAGGTTGTGTGACCATCAAGATGAGCTCTAAAGTGTGTGGGCTTCTTGACCCACTCCTCCTTGTCAATGTATTTATTGGTGAGCCCTCAGCCCTTTTGCATTGTACCATTAAACCATTCCCTGACAGAGATCCCCTATCGCAATTGCAAGGGAAGGAATGGAAGCCTATTGGTGTCAAAAGTGTGCATATAACATGGAAATGAGGGCATTGCCTGTTGCTCACGTGGTTTAAGACTCTTCAGGGCCTTGCCAACCTCCATTTTCAGCTCACACTCTCTCAAGCACTGCACCCAGATAATATCAAGGTAAGTATGTAACTAGTAGTCAACTTCAGTCCAATGAGCATTTAATCCCTAGTAACTTCAGCTCACTGCAGTAACCACAGTCCTCTCATACCAACCGCTAATTGACTGGACCACACCCAGAGGTAGCCCCAACCAATCTACACATAAGTGATAAGATAATCTGAACACACCCAATGAAAATTTCTTATGCTGGCCACCATATCTTGGTTGGTTCTCCCAAATAAACACTCATATATATTTTCTGTTGAGTATTCTCTGAAAGTATTAGGTGGACGTGACCATCGTTTGTTCATCCATAAGCCAAGATTTCAGCTAAAAGGTGCCTTAGTTTCAAACATGTTTGTAAAGGTTATCTTGGTGTGCATTGACCTATTTGTGTCTTGGAATATTTTCAGTGAACTGCAAACAGTGACAGGGTTCATTGCACAAGCCTGAGGATGCCCCCTAGTGATTTGGTTGGACTGCAAATCACAAGTGATCACGCATACCAGAACGGTGACCTCAAACTTAAGTACAGATGGCAACTGCAGCATAAGAGTCAGAAGGCCCCAGTAGGCTCAAGGCACTATGCAGGAGATGAATATGGACTGAGAATGAATACTAGCCATGGCCGGACTGTCGGGGATGCATCAGGCAGCTGACGGAAATCAGGATTCCGTCCATCACTACGCTCGTCTGAATCAGTTGCTGCATCGAGTGATTTAGCCGGTCTCGTAATCCGAAAGACCTCCCGTATCTGCGCATGCCCAGACTCAAATGTATATAAATTAATCTCACAATGCATGGGGTGTCATCCACATACATGTTTGGCAGCAGGAAATGTACATTCTCTCTCGGCCTCCAACGGCCTCCAATTTCTTCTCTTATAGTGAAGATGTTTTCCTTCTTCTTTTCTCTCTTGGCTGCAGTGGTAGCATTCAACGACAGAGGAGAGGGAGGAAGTGATCTTAAGTGGCAGTGGGGTAGCCAAGAGATCCCGGTCCTCCCTTCCTACACTTACCTGGGCGTTGAGTTCTCCTCCAATTGTAATTGGGATGCACATATCCGGAAAGTTGTTCAAACTGGCAAGGGCAAAGCTCTGGGGCTCACTAAATTTTTCCACTGCAGAGGGGTCACCTCTGAGGTTAAGAAAACCAAGCTTTGTTGCGTTATTAGACCTGCCTTGGAGTACGGATCTGCTATATGGGTTGATAACTCCAACCAGGCTAAGTCTCTAGAATCCATTCAAGTGGGGGTGCTTAAGGAGTGTATGTCAGCATGCTCCAAAACAGCCCATGTGGCTGTTCGGGGTGAGTTTGGCATTCCGTCCTTAAGCTCCCGACGAGATGAATTCAAGGTCAGAAGGTCAGCTGCAACATATGCCCAACACCAGATATCCTAAGTTAATCGACTCTATATCTTGGAAACAGGACCACCCTGTCAAACAGGCTAAGTCCTGGCAGAAGAGAGTAGAAGAGATCCTCAAGGATCCGCAAGTCTTGACCCTGCTGGATAAATCTGACTTAGAGGTCCTCAGCCATGTCTGTTGCCATGAGATTGTCTGATGAAAATGAAGTTAGGCAGAAAACTTCCCTGAACTTGTTTCCAGTCTGTGACATGGGGGAGGACATCTTGGATGACCTCAAGGGTCTACCCACTCTCGGCACTAGACTGAAATTTAAACTCAGGGCAGGAAGCCTACCTTTGAACAGCAAACAGAAGCAGAGAGGCAATTGCCCGTTGTGTGGGCAATCTGAAGACAGTATTCATTTTCTGATACACTGTCCGGGGTTCTCTCACCAAAGAGACGCTCTCTTCAAATCTATCAAGGGAATTGTACCTGTACCCCTGTTTACCAACTTTGAAAGTCTCGAGGCTGAGCCAAAAGCCCAGGCCCTCCTGAGGCCTAGTTTTTGGGCAAATCACACACAGCAGATTGATGCTTGTGTGAAGGGATTTCTAGAGGATATCTGGAAAACCCGGATTAATTCTATATATGAAGGTAAGTCTTACTACCAACGTCAGCCCCTGACAGAGGTAGGTTCTGTCCCTTTTGTTCCCGCTCAAACTGGGCGCGGGGTCAATGGCCACAAGGCTACGGCAAACAACGTCTTATGAGTACAATCTCTTGGCTGCAGTACACCAAGTGTTACAAGTACATCCTCTCTTGGAGAACCCTGTACTTGTCTCCTGTTGGTGGATATTAAAAGCAGATGGCAAAAGACAAAAGATGTCATAGTTGTATAGTAATAGATCCATACCTTCTCTACATCCACTTTGGCTGCTGCAGAAAGCTCCTCAATTGTGGGCTCCCGGCCATGCCGCTCTTGGAATTCCTGCCATCATTGGAGGAACTTTGTCAATGCACGGTCACCACCTGCATCACAAATATGTGGTTCAGCAGTCCCCTAACATGAAATCCGAGGATTTCGAAACAAAATTGTTACAGTATGTCAGGTCAGATATTGCTGCAGCACCTCAGGCTATGGTGAGACCATCACAAAATTCAACTTAAGCATAACTAGACCTGCAAAACTCATCACTTTATGCGAAACGAGAGGGAGGGAGATCCAAGTACATGTTTCAACTTCCAAGTCAGATGTGATGGAATATTGTTTTCTAATGTAACGATGCTTCAAGAGACGATTAGATTCAGCAACTTACATCCTTCTGCCGTAGAACCAAGGAAGCAGTCTCATACACAGGCCGCCCAATCCTCAGCACATGACGGAATTTCTTGGCTGCTGTGGCCATCCGCTGGCAGAATTCAAGATAAACCGCTTTATCCCAGGACATCTGTTGCCAAATATGAACTACCTACGTAGAACAGTAAAGAGCCACTGCCTTACTTTCCAGCAGACAGATAGAGAAGCTACAAAACCTCAAGCTTTGTAATGAAACAAACTGCAATAAAGCATGCCCGAGATACTAAGAACACAGATGCACAGGGAAGGAATTTGAGGACGAACCTCTTGAATCCAGAAGAAGGAATAGGAAGAAAACTTGGTATTGTAAGCAGTGTTAAATTTTTCAGTGCTTTTGAGCAGTCCCAGAACCCCCTCCTGCACTCAATGAAGCAACCACTACTCTTCAGCTTTAAACTCTCTTTATTGTGTTCTACTACTGCCTATCGGTGTGCATCTGTTCTCCACTTAGAACACCCTACATCTGGTTTTCGGTGAGGGTACGACAAAGGGAGGTACGCAGAAGAGGAAACTTGGCCAAGTGAAGCCCAATCAAAGGGTGCAAAGAAACACACAAAATGTAGACAGACCAGGGGCAAACATGCAAGTAAACTACATTCCCACAAAAGGCGACCTTGGCTGAAGGGAGAAGAGGTAAATGCCAGCCACCACAGCAACTGTCCCAGAGGGAACCTCTCTCTGTAGAGACACCCTCCATGGCAGAGGCCTTCAGCTATGAGACTCAAAGTGCCTTGTGGCTTACCTACATCAGGCGTTCCGCCTTTGTGCCATGCTTGAGTAGTCCTTAAGGTTTGTTGCAGTGGTTCCTCTCTCTCTCAAAGGGCCTCTCTCTCCAGCCCATGTATGTGTAAATCGAGAGGATCATGACAATGCCAAGAGGTGTGACTTTCCTTGTCTCTGAAATTTATGCATATCCCAATCGACACTATGGTTATGAGAAACAGAATTGACTTCAGTTTTACAAGTTCTCCTCTGTGGAAACCTCACTAGATGCAAGAAATAGGTCTTGCAATGCTTCATATAGCTTCTAAGTATGATGGGCCCAGCCCTTACATCAATACTCAGCCAATCTGTGACAGGATTGTCACCAGCTGTATATAAGCACCGCAGCAATTAGCCAGTCCCTTGGGCCCCCGTCAAACGTAATAAATTTCTTTTTTCTAGCCTTCTTTCCGTTTCAAAACCAGGTGGACCCATAGGCACATTGGGCCTCCTTTTGAACACTCAAGTTTCCGATGTTAAACCAGTGCAAGTCTAATGGTTACATTTTCTCCTGGTACTGCTTGAACCTATCCAGAAGGAATTGAGGAAGGGTTGATACCTGGCAAAGCTCCCAGTGGGAGAGTCCCCGACCATGAAATTTCTCAGCCACTGAATCGACTAAACGCAAATTTGCTGCAATCATCTTTCTCTTTGCAGCCCGCCCCTTTCCAATTCTGGCAAATCAAAAAACAAGGCCTTGCATTAAAACTTTGATATGCTGATTGTTTGTCTTACAGCTATCTCTACTGTGAGATCAGAGTGCGTCAAAGAATGATTGCACGAAAACAGTAATATATGATTGTTTTCAGCAAGCAGAAGAGTTTCTGACTTGTTTTGGATAAATCAAATTTCTGAATACAGCCCTGATGATTGAGACTTGAAATTATCTGAGGCATATGCTTTCATAGATGACAGAAATTTCAACCAGTAAGGTGTCTTGTCTCTTTGTGGAATTGCAGGGGAGTATGTCAGAACCTGGCATAGAGATGGCAGAGGGAGGTTCCCACAGCATCTGCCCACTCTTGCTCTGTCGGCATCCGTCCAAGTTGTGCTTCTAACTCCTCCTTCTTGTTCTGGAGAACAAGCAAATCCTGGAAGGATGTCGCAATTTTCAGCAACAAACACTTAAGACAGACTTACCTTAGTCCTTCAAAACATTTTGAAGAAACATGGCAGTTGCTTTGCTTGACTGTTTATACCTGAGTAAGTGTGATGTTTGCATCCACATAGGGCCAGTAGTGCATAGAGACATTAGAAATACGTGCTCCATGCATCTTCAAATCAATAGGAGGTCTATGACCAGGCTACAAGTCTACGAATATTTCCCTCTGCTGTGTGTCAGTATGCCAGATTCCCAGAGAAGACTGCAGGCACCAGTTGGTAATGTGAGTTCAATTATACAAGGCTTGTAACTGTCTTCAGCTACTCCGAGTCTGAAACAAGAAACAACATGATTAGACCAAGAGCTTACCTGGACATCTGCAGCACATGCAACCTCTTCTTCAGGAGTAAGTGGACAGCAGGCACCAGCTACATTTGTCCACATTGTTGAGGATCTTCTGCAGCCTTCACCTGATTCCTCATCACTCTGAAGTTCAGCTACAGGTCTCTGCTTCACAAACATAAGCAAACACACAGTGTGAGACTAATTCCCTAGTCAGTTTTATTGGGATGATCACACCAGTCAGAATGCAATCACAACTCTCAAATCTTATGTGCGGTTTGGATAGTGTTCAGGCATTTACTGGTCAATGTGCGAAAGACTATCGAGAACACCATTGCAAGCATTCATCGCTGAATTTGGAAACAAGAGAAAAAAGAAGAAGAAAAACCTGTGACGATTGCAAGGGGGTCTTACGGCAATTAGCAAACATGTCCTGTGCTCTGTAGGCTTTTGCAGAATCTGCACTACCTTGGCTATGCAACTTCAACTTCTTTCGCCTGTTCCTGGGAAACTCCTCTTTCCTGCAGTTCTTTTCGGTATAAGTATCTCTTTTTCCAATACATCTGTCACAATCCTCAACCAGCACCCTCTCTGTCACAGCAAAGTTTCTATTATCTGTTATATGATTCCTCATCTTGGGATTCACCCCTTCCACAGGAGAGCTTCTCTCAGCAACTGCACTTCCTCTGGAGCTGCCGATAGGGCCGCAATGCATCACAAGTTGATGGGAGGGCAGTGCCTCTTTATCCGTCACTGCTGATGGGGGCCAGCTCAAACAAATCCATGGCTCTCTCTGGCTTCTTGAATAAAAACTTTGTTCTAGACCTTTTCCGATCCAAGTTGACGTGGTGCCAGAAAATGTTTGCCGTCTGATCTCTTCGAATCCACACCTCATGCGAGGGGAACATAATGTCCCAGCATCGTCAAATGCTATCAGTGGTCGGAACCCCTGCTGGTCTCTCCTACTCCATTGTGTGAGCCCTAAGGAAAAGTTTTGAGGATGAGTCTGTCCGTCAAGTGGTACAAAACATCCCGACCTAACAGACGACAGCGATAGCGATTTTGATTGTTCCATGTGAAGTGTTCCCCTTGTTGCCGGCAGCTCCCTCGACAGAAAAATGACCCGACATTGCGCAGCAGGTGAAATATAGCAAGCAGACGGAACAGGGGCATCCACATTCCATGCTCCAATGTCAGCATACTCTGCAATGGGTTGGTATTGCCCCAAGTGTGTAGAACAAGATGTAGCCACACTTGTCATCCTCCTCACTGGCATACAAATCCAGTATCGCCAATCTCTTCGAGGAGTCCTGAACATTACAGCCTGCTGTCCCCCCTTCTCCGTCTCCCGTTGTGGAATACTTCACCAGCATAGCTCATGGACTTCCAGTGGAGACTTCAACTTCCACAATCTTGGACCACGCAAGAAAGAAACTCTGCCACCACTGCTCCTTCCCCTACTTGGGAGTTGCGTACATGGAACGTAGCAGCGAATGCTTTGCCACAAATCGGGCAGCAACACGGCCAGAGCACGACGCAGGCATGTCTGAGAGCTGCTCTTGCAATCGCCCCGATTCCATCGCACGCTCCGCCCGACGTGACATGTGCGTTTGCATTTATTCTTCGCAAACCGGGCCGGGCCGGCTCGGCTCGGCTCGGCTCTCAAGCTGCGGGCCTAGGGGATAGTGCCGTGGCTGCCCAGCCTCCCACCTGCCCGTTGCGCCACGTCCTCTACGCCATGCTGGCGTACAAGCCATTTCAGGCTAGTGCCCCGGCCCGGGCTCCCGTCCTCATGCCCGGGCTGGGCTGCTGGCTATAATATATGGTATCAATAGTATGGGTTCATTTTTTAAATATCAGTTGAATATCAATACAGGTATCAATATTTTTCACCACCATCAAATATACTCAAATAGCACCAAATTGAACACAGATTTCATTGCTAAACCAAGGGCAATGCAAACTAAAACATGAGTCAGACAAGAGAGAGTGGAAACAGGAAGGAGCAACTTATTAGCAGCTGCGGCCCTCAAACTGATCCTATTTCGTATTGGAAAACTTAGCAGGTATGTACGCCTAAATGTGCCCCTAAACCAAAGTCCAACAAAAGAGATATCCTATGGAGCCGTCACCCCCATTATGTGCCTTTAGTGTTTGCGAGACCCTACCCAAATCTCCAGCGATCCGTGCCTGCAGTATGAATATTAAGCTCTCATAGCCGCACACTAATGGTAACAGCCTAATACGAAATGGGAGCCCCAAACCGAAATCCATGGTATGCCCTGGTATTCGACCTACCACCTATCCGATTGGTAGGTTCTCGAAGAACCTGCTCATACCTACTATTGATACCCAGGAATACCGGCAAGACCGGTTACAACACTGGAAATAACATACAAAATGGAAGAATATATACATAATCGACTACATTCTTGTTAAAGTATCCTTAATATATTTTGTTAATGAACTTGATATATGTGCGTAATATCACGATGCGTATATGATTATTATTTAGTATGAACTTGATATATCACGATGAGTAATATCAATATGTACGAATAATGCTTTAATATCGTGTTTATGTATCATTCAATGAGTTTTGTTTTGTTTTCAAATGACTTTTAACTTAGCTATGAAAGAAAGAATGTTTTGATGTGTAAGATTGTAAACAGGTTCATTAAATATTGACGTAAAATGTGTCACTAGTAGATATGAATTAATGACCATAATCCGTAACACATGTACTCTTGCACATTTTGACACCAGTGTATGGCTTATATGAGCCATACACTTGTATGCATTATCAACTTAAGAGGCGTATCTGATATCCGACTAAAATTAGGCCATGCACTTTTGTCAGTATGAAATATCAACATCAAATGTGATACTAGCCTAGTTAAATGACACTCCTAGACCCATTTTCCAACACTTTTGCATATGTGTATCGTTACATGTATAAAAATTTGTCATACATTTTGTTAATATGTCATGTAGTGTAACAATAGCCCATTTAAATGACACTCCTAAACCCAGTTTTTGGCTCGGCTTGATAGGATTTATTGCTTAGCAGCCTTGCATGGATGGTCCAAAAAAATTCCTCTCAAACCCATCCTCCCGGGGTTTAATCATACTGAAATAGAAATCAAATTCCAATCCCCAGGTGATAGAGTCAGGGGGAGAGGTTATTTCAAGCGCCTCAATCCAGCTATCTTGAAGGATGTTGAGTGATTGATCCTAGACCCCTCACGTTCCAGGAGTGCAGAGAGAAATTAATTCGTATCCTAATTCTTGGCCCACAGTTCTTTCGTGATTTGATGGCCAGGTACCAGAAAAGAAGAATTTGGTGCGTTTATCCGTGTACGAGAGTGGATATCCATTGAATCCCAATGGAGGAGCACATGGCAGTCTCCAAGCTAATACTTCAATGCATCCCTCCCTCTTCCTTCCTCTATTTTTTTCAATGAATTGTTTTCTGCTGGCTCTGTGTACAATTAAATTACCCACAGGTAGGTCCCACGAAAGAACCATTGGGAGATACTTGATGATAGAGAAGTTGAGGGGATAGACCTTATAACTGCCCCACCAACAAGGTAGCAATCTAGTCATGGGAAGAGAGCAAACATACACCAGAGCGGCCCACACACGCGTAGGATTGGGGCAAAGAGAAAGAGGGTCCAAAGCAAACATGGTTTCGTATGCTTACCATTGGGGGTGACTCCACTGTTTCTTTTGGAATAATGAAGGTGATAGAATGATCCTGGTGCTGCTTGCCCGAGCTCGGGCAGGGAAGCTACGCCATGAGCCTGCTCACGTGAGCCTATGAGCCCAGGCTCACGCTTGACCCACTAAGCGTTAGCTTGGGCGTCACGCTTAGTGGTTGTGAGCGCAGAGTAGTGCAGGATTAGAAATGGGGCCTATACCCGAGGACAAAGGCAGACCTATTCCCGCGAGAATACCAGCAGTGTCCTTTGGAAAATTGGAATCGTATTGGTGCATTCATTATGTGCCTATAATCAGGTGTGAGGACTTACGTGGGCGTGACGACCACATAAATCCTAGACCTCACAAAGCTATGTTATGTTATGATATGTTTTTGTTTTTTTTCCAAAATAATTTGAAAGTTTTGCTTTTTATTGTGTCATTGGAGGACTTGCGGGAGATTGACGAATTATGGGGCATCAACACCCACGTAAGTCTTTTTTTCTTTTTCTTTTTCTTTTTTTTTGGGTGGTCATTGGAGGAGTTGCGGGAGGTCCATAAATTATGTGGGTGTCAACGCCCACATAAGTCCTCATACTCTATATTAAATAATCGGAAATTTTAAGGGTTTTTTTTTTTTTTTTGGGTGGTCACTCAAGGACTTGCGGGAGGTCCACGAATTATGTGGGCGTCAACGCCCACATAAGTCCTCATACTCTATATTAAATAATTGAAAATTTTAAGGGTTTTTTTTTTTTTTTTGGGTGGTCACTGGAGGACTTGCGGGAGGTCCACGAATTATGTGGGCGTCAACGCCCACATAAGTCCTCATATTTTATATTTAAAATATTTTGAAAAATTTAGGTTTTTTTTTTTTTTTTTGTTTGGATTGGAGGACTTGCGGGAGGTCCACGAATTATGTGGGCGTCAACACCCACATAAGTCCTCACATTTTATAGTAATTGTTTTTTGAAAGTCTTGGTTGTTTTTTTTGTTTTTTTTTTGTTTTTTGTCATTGGAGGACTTGCGGGAGGTCCACGAATTATGTGGGCATCAACGCCCATATAACAGGCAATGACTGCAAAAACAATAGGACATCCAAAATGAGTAATTAAACTATTTCAGAATATCATCAAATGAAATTAAAAAAAACACGGGAAATTATGCATATTGAAGACATGCAATAAGAGATAAAATATCTTCGTGGTTTCCATCATAGTGGTACTCAATTGGAAAAGGGTCAGTGCCCTGGAAGTACATGATATCTTAGTTCAGGATATAGTCTGTCATGGACACAGATATTAGGTGGGCTTCAACACCCACGTAATATCTCTCCTCCTGGAAAGGCTTTATGAAGCAATAAAAAGAAAATGAGAGCCACACTGCCTCTAATTGACAGAGACATATTATGTGGGCTTCAACACCCACATAAAACCTCTCCTCCTGGTAAGACATTATAAAGCAATAAAAAGAAAATGAGTGCCACAATATTGCCTCTGGTTGACAGAGAGATATTATGTGGGCTTCAACACCCACATAATATCTCTCATCTTGGCAAGTCTTTATGAAGCAATAAAAAGAAAATGAGGGTCATACTGCCTCTAATTGACAGAGAGATATTATGTGGGCTTCAACACCCACATAAAACCTCTCCTCCTCGTAGGGCATTATGAAGCAATAAAAAGAAAATGAGGGCCACATTGCATGGAGGATAGTAGGGTTTCCCCGAGACAAATAGTTTCATAGAGTCTGTCATGAACACATATATTATGTGGGCTTCAACTACCACAGAATATCTCTCCTCCTGGAAAGGCTTTATGGTGGCTCAAAAAGGGGGGCCACACTGCGGTATCTCTTTTGAGAGCCTGCTCAATATTTGTTGTCTTGCAGGAGTTTATTTGATGCCACATGAATGGTGCCATTTTCGCTTTCCCAAACGTTTCTTCAAAGTCCACCACATTCCTACCAGCTGCTTGTGTATGCGGAGGCAATGGCGAAAGAGCTGTCCATGTATCCTTCGCCTTTTCCACTCTCCTCCGACCCCTTGCGTGGACATTCCTATTCTCGGGCTAGATTATTCATAAATGATATTGCAGTTCTTGCATGAGATAGCTCTACTAGTATGTCTTCATCTTCCGAGTCAGGATGACTTTTGTATTTACATATTGTTAAGGCCTTTGATGGCTGGTTCAAAGTCAGTTTCATTTAGTTGAAGATGTCTGCAACTTCATTCATACAACAAAATTTGACATAATATATATATTGGAGAAGACAAATGACTTTCAAGAGGGCCACCACATTTCTTGTAACTGGGGCATCAAATTTTCCATATCCATTTTTTCTTTCACATACTGATTGCGGTCAATATTTGGTCAATATTCGGTCAATACTCGGTTATGGGATTTGCATTTCATTTTCTATGCACGATTCAACGGCCACGTGACAGAAATCCACGGAATTAGGTGAAACACCCGCGGTTATGGGGCCGGCCGTTTCCCAAGCTCACATGAGCCTAAGCAAGCTCACAGGCTCACGTGAGCTCATGAGCAGGCTCACAAATTAGCATTCCTGGAGCTCGGGGAGAGTACTTGAGTCAGCCGGAGCTCCTCGATACTATTGCCTTTATCTGGATATTATGGATTTTTTGGAGACGAAGCAACTCATCCACCATTTTTAGTCCTTCAAGAGAGAGGGATAAGCATTTTGCTAGAACCCAAGGGTTTTTAACCTTGTAGGAAAGGTAGGTCTTTGGAGACCCAGATGCAATGAACAAGTCCTTCAGCAATGACAAGGTCTGCATAAAAGATAATTGGCAGTACATGAATAATTGCAAGGTCAGCTTGCAAACTGCTATTCTCTATCATGATCCCAATATGAACCTGGAGTTAGTCAACACCACAGAGGGGGATAGGGCTTTGAGGATATCCACCATGATGTTAAAAGCAAGTTCTCTTGCGTTTCCAGATTGGACTGCTTGGAAATGTCTGTCTCCCCCCCTATCTGTCACCCAAAAGGACTGGAAACCTTCTCTGTCATTTGTTAGCATGAGGTTCCTGTAATCGGACCGGTATGGGTGTATAGGAGTGGAGTAACACAAATTGCAGCTTTCTCTCTCGCATAAGCATCTAGGTGCCCATCCAGAGATTGTGAGATTGGTGAAGGTATGAAGTTCAAGCTGGCAGGCCACTGCAATGCTGGGGCAATCAAGTTGAAGGAGTTCTTCGCTTGAAAACGGGAAAGTGGCCCAGGCCTCCTCCATTTTGACTAAGCGGGGTACATCAAGATTGGTCTTTTGTGACCAAATGACAAGATCTCCTTCTCTACGTCTTTTCTCCGTGACCTGCCAATGGGGTTCCGCCTCCTTTCATCCCAGTGTCATCGGCAAGAGAACCATGGCATTGGATGGGCCCCCATCCATTGCTTGATCTTTGAGGGGCTTGGACACTAGAGCGTTTTTTGTTTTTTTTCCCGGGGGGGGGGGGTTAGCGACACCCCCGCGACGCTATTTCCAGCAAAACTACTCTAGCGCACGAGGGCGCGCTGGGAAGAAATTGCGACGTCGAGAGGTCGCACCGACGTCACTCCCAAAACGACGCAATTTAGCGATGTAGGGGGGTCGCAAGCTGACCAACCCCCCTGGCCCTAACCTGGGACACAGCAGTATCGCAATCCGCAGTGACACAAGAGCATGCCAGCGTTGCTACATTGCAATGTCGGGGGGTTGCAGGCTCTGCCATTTGTAGCCACCCCTTGCGTCTCCGCTGTGACCTCAGGGTGTCGCAGTGGAGACGCAATGGCAACGTCGTGGCGTCGCAACGAGCGTCGTTGCGGGGTCGTTGCATGGGGTATCTTGGCCATGCAGCGGGCGACGCCTCGGCGTCGCCGAAGTGACGTTGTGGGGGTCAGTTGCGATCCCCAGGGGTCACAGAGCCGTCGCAGTGACCCTTTGGGCGTCGCAGGGGTTGCTGGGGCAACAGGCCGGTCGCGCTGGGGTGGCCTACGATTTGGGGTGGGGTTTTTTATTTTTTGGATCATTTGTTCCCCGCTTTTGTTTAGTGCCATGGTTGTTGATGCTTGCAACGTGTACTCTAATCTACACATCCCATGAGTCAACATTTGCAAGATGCCACAACGTCGAGGGTATGAATGAGATGACAACCGAAAAATACATATACAAAAAGCGAAGTCTCAAACATCCCAAACATAAACTAAAGTCATAAACTGAAGTCATCCCTTCACTCATCCGAAGAGGACTCGTCCGATGAGTGTGAGCTACCCTCCAATTTGGAGGATGATGACCCTGAGTCCACGCTTTCCGCCTTCAGCCCGTCCCTCTCACCCGCTATGAGAGCCTCCCAAGATTCCTGTCCATCCCCCACAAACATATTTTGTTTGTTAATGAACTCCCTCGAAAATGCACATGCATTTAAACACGCCAATGAGCAAATGAAGTGCAGGTCTCACCTTGCTTATTCCATCTGGCATGTTCGTTGGTTGGACCTCGGGGAATGCTTCCGCGTGAGCCTGTGAGCGCGTGAGCCCAGCCAGGCTTACGCCACGTCAGCAAGGTTTCCCATGTACAGGCCCTAATTCCGCGGAAGCCACCTATTTCCGCGGAACGGAAGGCGATTACCGCGGCACATATCTTTCAACTTTATTTTCCGATAGGACTGCTCCCTCATCCAAATCCGATTCAGTCGTGAAACCAGGGGAGGTTTGTGGATGGTTTTCGAGCACAGGATATTTCACAGAGTATAATGTCCGGTTGCGTAATGAACATGAACGATACCTTTTTTTTAACGTAGTTCATTTCTCCCAGTTCACATACACTTTCCAATGTTTGACGATCTCTAGACATACACCAGGAAATCCCTAAAGTTGCTTTGTGGTATGCGTGAAAAGAAGACAGTAGAACAGACTGGCAAAACTTGCAATGCAAAACTCCATTTATTAAGCCAGTCTACATCAACCCCATGAACTACCCGAGGTTGCAGAGGAACTACTTCCAGACACTGTAGCAATATTATCTACATATACGCCAGCCCGTCCGCCACATTTTTCTCTGCCATGCCCCCCAAGGTGAACAGGTTGATTGATGGACAAAACACGTGCGCATGCTTCCGCGTAAATAGGCAAGTGGTAACCACGGACTTGGAGTCATGTAGTATCCTTGGAAACCGAAAGATGTTTGGTGATTTGATGATTGGTGCCGCACTCTGAAACGCAACAAGCGGAATGGTGTTAGAAGTCACAATTGCAAAATTTGTAATTGAAGCAATCATTGGAACAATGCGGGAAAGATGCAATGGAATGCAATACCTGATTGCACGACAACAAACACGACTTACTCACACTCAAAATCAGAGTCCACGTCCAGATCTTCGTCAGGAACGTCGGCCTCCTCGAAAACTACCTCTGTGTGGGGGGCAGATGTAGAGCCCAATGCAAGCTGCTCAAGCTCGCTAGAAAAGAGCTCTGCATCTCCTTCCATGCCAAAGAAGTGCCTTCCGGTGTTTTTGCAGGCATGAAAAGATGCTCCTGCAAATCTAGCATTAACGAGAAGGTGAAATTGGGTCCACAAAAACAAATTGAAGCTCTCACAGTTCACATTTCAAGTACGAACGGATGCAGAAATGACAACCATGAATCCAAATTGAGGAGAATGAAATGGCATATTGAGATGGCCCTCTCGCAAGCTAGATAGTTTGGAGTGACTTTGACATGATACTGCCAATGTGACAACAGGAAAGTATCCAGAAACAGGTAACAAAGACGAGGATAAGTTGTGGGATGAATATTTTTCTGACCCAGTCAATGGTACTGGGACAACCGAGGCAAAAAGGTAAATGCCTGTTGGATTACAGAGAGTAGCAGATGCAATTGAGAATAGGAACTGGTCTGATAAGTTGAGTTGGGTGTTTGCTGGAACAATCTAGGCTGTCAGTGTCAGCTGCTAACAACAATGCAAGGATGTATGCATGATCTGTGCAGAGGCATAGGTAGCTGAAGGAGCAGGGATAAAGTGTGGGTCCAGATCATCCAAGAGGGCTGGACTTCAAGCTCCAGATAATTACCTATGATTTCCTGTGGAAGGATAGATACAAGAAACATGCATGGGTAGATGGTCAACTGGAAGCCGCAGCACCAGCGGGACGATTGATAAAATCAGGCACTGCTAATGAAGGCACCTTCTACAACACATGAGACCCTGTTTTTCCCTCTTATCAGAATCGGCCATAAATTTCCATGTTGAATTTTGCAAGTTAGCTGGTTGAGTGAATCTATTTTGGAGTGACTTTGACACATGATACTGCCAGTGTGACAACAGGAATGTATCCAAAAATAGGTACCAGAGATGAGGAGAAGCTGTGGAATGAATACTTTCTGATCCCAGTCAATGGTGGGACAACCGAGGCAAAAAGGTGTTTGCCTGTCAATTACCAGATGTCATTCTGAACACTGCCCTGGTGGACATGTATGTCAAATATGGAGAGATGAGGAGAATCTGTGGAATGAATACTTTTCTAATCATAGTCAATGGTGGGACAACCGAGGCAAAAAAATGTTTGCCTGTCAATTACCAGATGTCATTCTGAACACTGCCCTGGTGGACATGTATGCCAAATATGGATGCATCGAGGATGCAAAGGTTCAACACTATGGCTGAATGAGGTGTGGTGTCGTGGAGTGCGATGCTTGCAGCAACCGCACTACCTGTCAGCAAGACAACTCCCAAACCTCCAGTCCTTGACTGCTAGAATGGGGTAAGGGTTCCCTACCTGCAATTTTTCATTTTGTACACAGCTGTTGTTATGATATTGCCTGAAAGTTTGCTCATGTATCTTCTGTCGTTTTCGGGCTAGATGGCAGTTGAAGGTGGGTGACCAAGTGCGGCCAAGCCAGTGTATGCATCTTCTGCTCAGGCATTTGGAAGTCTACTTAGATTTTGCAGCTTTGTGCATTTTTGTAGCAGCACCGGAGTAGATTATGGAACGGATCTCTGAACATTAAGTCACGTTGTATTTGAATCGATGTTCCAATTTCAAATGTGCTTTCATGTTTCAATGGTGTTTTCGTGTGCTTTCAATGGTGCTTTCATGTCTCAATGCTGCTAGAGTCACGCCCATGACTATGGTCATGTACACGACTACCTCCCATCCACAAAGCCTCCACCACGTGTCACTTTCACCCCTCGTGTTCACCCATGCTCGTGCCACGTGCAGTATCCAGAGTGTGCCATGGAAGTCATATGTTTCATAACGACCACCCCCATCCTGCATAATTTGACTCCATGTGTGGACGTGAGATTAAACGTCCGAAGTCATACCTCCCAGTCACGAAAGACCTTCCATTAGAAAAAATTGAGGCCAAAGAAAGGCTGTTCCAACGTTCATATGTCCCCTATAGCCGCTCAAGACGGGCAGCGATTTTTAAAATGTCATCTTGTCATCGTGGCAAAATGGTGGCAAAATGGGTTCCACGAAGGATGATGTTCACGCAGGAAGCGTCGGGTTCTCGCGGTCCCCCACTTCTCGCGCTTCTTCCCCCTTCTTCCCCCTTCTTCGCGCTTCTTCTCGCGCGTTGCTGCCATCGTTCTTCATTGTAGTTCATTATTCTTTCCAAAATGATTGAGATGTCAGTGCTCCTCTCGCTCTGCCTACTACTTGCGATGTCATTGCGACGGTCTCCCTGGGTATCCTCTTATCCGAGCTAAAAACTGTCTTCTTTCTTTCTTTTCGTTTTACCATCTTGTACGCTTCCAGTTAGTCTCCAGTTAGTCTCCAGTGTGCATCGTCGATACCTGAAGCTCACGATCACAGGGTGTCACTTAGTAGTCGCAGTGGACATCATCAGCATGCAATAACTTTCTTCTCACTTTCTTATCCAGGGCACGGCTGCATTCAAGACAGCGCGACTTTTTCACTAAGACGTCGGGTTTCGTATGCGGGGGCGTGGCCGCTGTAGAGGTACAAAATGTTAATCTTTCGCTTGCTTCGAATTCCTCTACACTCCCTCTCTTTTTCTCTCTGTTTTGGTAGCTATGTGATCCTGCTTCAAGCTCGCGAGGAAGACAAACAGTTCCAAGGGGAGGCTGCTGATGAGATCATAACATCATGCCCTGGGATGTGCCCGGGCTTAATCTGGCAGGCCTGTTTCATGCTGTTTGGTGTGTCAAAACTGTGGCCTGCTAATCTCGGATCCTGTCGCCGTCTCCTTCTTGTGTCCGTCTGTGTGCATTCTCGGTCTCGCGAGTGCAGATCGTGTGTCCTTGGAGAACTTCTGCCGCTATAACGATCTATCCATATCGGAAAGTTGAATTGAACACGGGTGCCGGCGTTGTGTACTCTGGTGGTGGATGGGGGCCTCGACATACTTCAAGACTGGCAGGTAACCTTTCTGCCTTTTGCTTCTTAATCTCGCTGGCGGATTCAACAAAAGATTGCTTATGATTCCCTGTGGATCAATACCTACAAGAGACCTGCATGGGTGGATGGTGAAGTGGGAGCGGCAGCAGCAGTAACACACCTATACTGTGGCTGGGGGCCTCGACATACTCCAAGACTGGTAACCTTTCTGCCTCTTGCTTCTTTATCTTGTTGGCAGATTCAACACAAGATTACTTATGATTCCCTGTGGATCAATAGCTACAAGAGACCAGCAGGGGTGGATGGTGCATGGTCACTGCTCATAAAGGCACCTTCTTCAACACATTTCAGCCTGTTTTTCCCTCTTATTATAGTCGTCCCTAATTCTCAAGTTCAATTTTGCAAATTAACTCATTGGATGGATCTATGATTGTTCGGAATGTTTTTACATGTTACTGCCAATGTGGCAACAGGAAGTATCCAAAAACAGATCACAAAGAATATGAGATCAATCGAAATTTGTTTGATGGGCCAATGAGGCGTTCAGTTGTCATCTGGTTTTGTTCATTGCGAGAAAAAAAATCCTGCAATGCGTGCACGACTATTGCACCCATTGAACGGATGGGTTGAAGCCCATCTTTTGCCCGCATGTGCTTGAACATGTGTGCAACATATGTTCGGAGACACAATAGACGAATAAATCATTTGCCTCCCCATCGACGCGCTCACCCCTCAAGCCATTCCAGAACTTAATTGAATTTAAATTAATTTTAAGCCAATAAATAGTTTGCACTGCCTTTCGTTGGGGGTTTCTGGCACGCATCGATTTTGTTTTTGGTTCAATTTTGTTCTGCGGCTTCAAGCATCCCACTGCTACTCCCCCGCCAAAATTTGGACCAATAAAAAATGCCCCAAAAAAAAAGTGTTCTCTTCGCTCACTATTGCAGAACTCTTTATGAAGAGTGCATGAAGTAGAACACAAAACAAGTTTGGAGTGCAAAATAGGGAAGAAACTGTGGTTTTGGGTCCAAATGAATTTTGATCGCTCCCAAATTTGGCACGCACGTTGCATATGGAGTCATTACATGCCCCATTCAAAAACAGAATGAAAAAAAAAACATGAACACGCGAAACACAGTCCAACAGGTCCCAAAGTAATAGCAGATCCAACGGAGTACATTCAACGGGTGAACGGATGGTTGCCCATCCCAATCATTTTTGTTTGCTTCCAAACTTTGCCAGTACGTTTGAGACATCCTCTCACAAGTCCCGGACTAATATGAGATCAATCAAAATTCATTCGATGGCTCAACGGCTGGTTGGCCATCGAAATGATTTTGGTTCGCTTTGAGACTTGGCCAGTATGTTCAATGTACCATGTAAGAGGCCCCAAAGTAATATGAGATCAATCGAAATTTGTTCAATGGGCCAACGGATGGTTGCCCATCCAAATGATTTTCGTTCGCTTTGAGACTTGGCCGGTGTGTTCAACGTGCCCTCTCATACGTCCCAGTGTAATATGAGATCAATCGAAATTTGTTTGATGGGCCAATGAGGCGTTCAGTTGTCATCTGGTTTTTGTTCATTGCGAGAAAAAAAATCCTGCAATGCGTGCACGACTATTGCACCCATTGAACGGATGGGTTGAAGCCCATCTTTTGCCCGCATGTGCTTGAACATGTGTGCAACATATGTTCGGAGACACAATAGACGAATAAATCATTTGCCTCCCCATCGACGCGCTCACCCCTCAAGCCATTCCAGAACTTAATTGAATTTAAATTAATTTTAAGCCAATAAATAGTTTGCACTGCCTTTCGTTGGGGGTTTCTGGCACGCATTGATTTTGTTTTTGGTTCAATTTTGTTCTGCGGCTTCCAGCATCCCACTGCTACTCCCCTGCCAAAATTTGGACCAATAAAAAATGCCCCCCAAAAAAAAGTGTTCTCTTCGCTCACTATTGCAGAACTCTTTATGAAGAGTGCATGAAGTAGAACACAAAACAAGTTTGGAGTGCAAAATAGGGAAGAAACTGTGGTTTTGGGTCCAAATGAATTTTGATCGCTCCCAAATTTGGCACGCACGTTGCATATGGAGTCATTACATGCCCCATTAAAAAACAGAATGAAAAAAAAAACATGAACACGCGAAACACAGTCCAACAGGTCCCAAAGTAATAGCAGATCCAACGGAGTACATTCAACGGGTGAACGGATGGTTGCCCATCCCAATCATTTTTGTTTGCTTCCAAACTTTGCCAGTACGTTTGAGACATCCTCTCACAAGTCCCGGACTAATATGAGATCAATCAAAATTCATTCGATGGCTCAACGGCTGGTTGGCCATCGAAATGATTTTGGTTCGCTTTGAGACTTGGCCAGTATGTTCAATGTACCATGTAAGAGGCCCCAAAGTAATATGAGATCAATCGAAATTTGTTCAATGGGCCAACGGATGGTTGCCCATCCAAATGATTTTCGTTCGCTTTGAGACTTGGCCGGTGTGTTCAACGTGCCCTCTCATACGTCCCAGTGTGCGTCCAATAGTTCCCAATTTCACTAAGCCTTGCCAGCTAAGTTTGCAGTTTTCCGCCACAACAGATCCAAATAGTCACTCTAATGCAGCTCAAGGCTGCGGAAAAAGGTAGATGGCCGGCATAGTAATGGTTCCTTATTAAGGTATTGCAAGCGATGCTTCACTACTGCCAAAGGCGAATCCAGTGCCACCCAGCAGTTCACACACTCTTGGATATGTCCAGCGCCCACACGTAAGACATCAGTTGCTAGCAGGTATTCCAGCTCTTTCGTCATTCAGATATTCTCTTACAGCTCTCCCATCATATTTGTCTCTTCAACCTTTCCCTTAAGTATTCAACCTATTTCAGCCTGATTTTCCCTCTCATTAGAATGTCCCTGATTTTGCATGTGAATTTTGTATGTTAGCTGATCGCTGGGTGGATCTTTACTGGTTTGCAGTGATTTTGATTGGCAGGGTCGCAGCAATAATTGTAGTAATTACTATAATTCCCTGGATTTGTTTCTATCACTGTAGCTCATCGGAGCGATGCTCAGCTGGCAGAGCTCCTGAACTTGGAAGTCTGCAGGAGCTCTAAGATGTTGAGAAATAGCAGTCAAAGGTGAACTGTTATCACCTTTTTGTTGCAGTGTATCCGAAGAACTCAGAGATGCAGTCATAAGTTGCAGTTGATTCGTAGTGTGATCTGCCATTTTTGAGGTTAGTAGATCAAGTCAGGAAGGTTCTCGAGTTAAGTAGTGATTGAAATATGCATTGGAATCCAGTCACATGAATGGAGTCAGAACTGAGACCCATTGCCTTGGCTTTGCAAGTTGTTTTGATCAGAATTATGTTTTAGCTTAACTTATTTGTTCAATCCATTGGCTACTCTTTTCGCTGCAGTTGCGAAGTGTTGAAGGTTGCTCCATTTTCACACAGAAGTGCTTGCTTTTGGAGCATCACCTCTCCGTTTCTCTGCAAAGAAAATAAATTAGCACAGTCTTGATCTCAAAATTATTATTGTCATGTTCTTCTTGAGCCTTGTTACCTGATTGTTACTCAATGATGTTGGATTATGTTCATTTGCAGCATGCTGTGGATTCAGTAGACTGGTTGATACCGCCATGGTGGATTTGTCTCAGGATTTCCTCTCAATCCTGTAGTAGAGAAAAAATATGCAGTGAGTGTATGTATTTTCTGTTTTCTGTGAAGTGGAATGTGCTGTACTTTGGAGCGAGGGAGGTATGCTATAGAGTTCCAGTTATGCCTGGTGGCAACTACCCAACAAAGTGACGTGTTATTCCCTGCCTTAGGGTAGCATTGAGTGCATGATTGCAGAAGTCTGAGCACATGTGCATCCATGTGACCAGCGAAGTTACGGCGGTGTTGATTGATTAAGGGACTGGCAGCCTCTGGTTGAGGTGCTATGTTTTAAGGATTGCTTGTTCGCTGCTTACCTGTAAAGTATAGATGTTTTAGAGCAAATGGTTCATCATGGGGCAGTTTGGTTGAATATGGCAGTTTCAGCAAAAGACTTTGTTAACAAGCAGTGACAGAGATGAAGTCCTCTGCACTTCAGCTGCCATTCTTGATGAGATGACAGGTATCTTTTGTTCCCTACTACCTTCCACATGTCTGCTTTTTACATAGCTCCAGATGGCAACTTGTAATCATTACAATTTTGAAAGCAGATATTTGCTCAAGAAGCCACAAAGTCTGAAGTCCTGGAATTCATAATGCGCTACTATGATGCCTGGTTGATGGTATGCGTTGGCAAACGCAGCAACTTCTGTCCACCAACCTTTGTTACTTACATCAGACCCTAGTTGATGTTTCCTGTTGTTTCATGTTGACCTGCGTTTCCTAATTTCAAATTCCGTTATCTTTTTATGCACAGCCATATGCAATCCAGGCTGAATGCAAGCCTGAGTCACATGCAATCCTACGTTGCTGCTGACTGCTTGCATCATCTAGGCCCATGAGCAAAATTACAATGAAGCTCTCAAGCATACACATGTGGGGGGGACTCTTGACTTGTGAGTAATCTGTCAGAACCCAGGGTTTGTCAAATCATATCTGTTGGTGCTATAATAGAATGTAGTCATGAGACGTTGCCTTATGGCCATAGACCCCGTGCCCAGTTCAGATTTTTCATAGAAACCAGTAGAGAGCAGAGCAAGCAGTTGAATATCTCTACCCTTGTTTCTGATAACATGTCCCTCCTGTTGAAAGTGATTTAAAAAGTATGCTTGTAATTGTACAGCAGAGGACACTTATCATGAGGAGCTCGACAAGCTGCTGGCCAGCTTAAAAAGACCGGAAGTCTCTCTGATTCAAGCTGCATTATGGTGATGGTGAAGGCACTGGGGAGGACCTCATCTGGTACATCGGGGCATAGAACAATGGGCCGAGAGTAGGTGGACACCTGTGTCAACAAACACCTGTTTCACATTTGAGGATAAATAAAGTCAAATAAGTTTGAATTGAAATTCAACTTATAATAAGTTAATTGAAGCTAAATCAAATAAACTTCGGTATTTGTATCAGATAACAGAAGCCACACTTTATGAAGTGTTACCGCCGGTCCCATACCATATCCAGTCGTGCGATCAGCATCTGAACTTCAGGCAATTCCTAAAACCTCACAACTTTGTGAAATTGGAGCATTCCATTAGTCAAACAATTCCAAGGAATTAACAAATTGATACTGCCTTTTATTGACCCCATGTCTGAGTGAGAATTTGAGTTGTTACCTGCATTGTCGGAGATCACGAATTTGTCGTTGAGCAAGCAACCTCCTTATAACGGGCAGGTTGCAATTGATGGAAAGTATGCACCGTTGATTTTGAGAGGCCGATTACTAGAGGAGCAGACGCCGAAGTCAAACTTCCCCAAAAAATGGAGGGGATTGCTAAACCGTGAGCAAATTCCGTGAGCAGAAAATTCCGTGAGCAAAATTCTGCTCACGGATCTGCATGTGCTCACCTATAACCGCGGACACCTATTCGGCCTAGAGGACCTATTACTGCGGGTTGTGTCAAGTATATCATGCATACGTCATTCATCGTTATGGATGAACGATGAATGAATGGGGGATGAAAGGATGTTCGACAAATGGTACATGGATGAATGTAGTTTCTAGATGAATGCAAAACTAAGATGCATTTTTCAGTAGTGGTTGCTAAATCCCCCTACCTCTAGAGTGAACTTCTGCCCACTGGTGAGGGTTGTGATTGTCCTTTCATCAGCAATCAAAAGTCGACATAGTTGCTGACACACATTTGCAAAGAAGGTGGAGAGGCCATTTGGTGCTTCAAAGTAAATTGTTTAATAACTAAAGATTCATTCCACGAAGAATATTTTGTGCTACTGGAGTCGGCGTCCAAAACGAAGGCAGAACTGTCTATGAAGACACTAGCCCTGCTTTGCACAAAACCCTCTCTGTTTAAAAGCAAACCAGGGGGAGAAGAGAGGAGACTAAATTCCGAAGTTGCAGCCTCCACATAACATGGCAATTTAAAATCTGCTTTCGGACTTGGGAAAAATTGCGGGTTTGCAAAGAAAGGGAGGAACCGTGGCGACCTTGGGCTCCTGTACACACAAACAAACAATGTAAGTCCATATACATTCAGCTGGCCCAACTTGTGCAGGAAAGATGGAAATGGAAGGATGCGCCGTCGTGTCAGTGAATTGCCACAACTGAACTAGCACTTACTCACATGAGAAATCAGAATCAACATCCAGAGCATCGGGCTCTTGCAGATCCGGCTCCACAACAATGTTCTCACTTTGGGTCGAATGCGATGAACCCCCAGACAAAGGTGCGATGACTTGAGAGTAGAGCTGCTCGTCCCCTTCCATCCTGAAAAAATGCCTGCCTGCATACTTGCATGCATGGAAGGAAGCCCCTGCAACAGTGCAAATGGATCCACGAAACAAAGCAAGAAGCACAATCTGAAGGCAAAGAAGTGCACCCAAGAAATGGAATTTGATTGGGCACCAACTTGTTCCCATGGACAGGTCCACCACTTTCCCACCATGCTGGCTACATGTCTCAATCAAAGTCTGCATGAAAGCGGGTGACTTCTCCCGAGCACCTCTCCATGGAATGCCACCAGTTTTTTTCAATGTCTGGGAGGAGTCCACATAGTTGTGGATAACATCGGATTCCACAGGGTCGCATTCCGGGTCTATGTGAAGCCCCCCTTCCCAAACGTCGATGGCCAACATGAGCAAGAGTGGTGTCTGGCCGAATTTGAGCAAGACAAATGGCCTTGAACACATGTGTCTGCAACAGCACCAATGTTAGAAACGTTGTTAAGGGCAATTCCACGAAACAATAACACACAACAAAGCCCAGGAGAGTACCTTCTGCCCGGAAAACTCTGCACTAGATAGTGGCAGGGTGTTGACACGGGTCCAAATTTTGCGGATTTTGAACCCCGAGGACTTCATGTAGCTGTGAAGCATCCGGCGGGATGCCATGTCCTCACCCTGGAAAATCAAAAGCGACCCAGCGTCAGACAGAAACTTGCTGCTGAAAGAGAAGGCCCACTGCCAATAAAGTGGATTATGAGCATTCCAGGCTGGAGTCACATCTGTGGGAATGATATCAGGCACTGGAAGCCCATCTGGGATGTCAAGGATGAAATCAAACAAATGGTCAACTTGGCCTGTCATGTTGGTAAACTATAATCTTCCACCATGGCTGTGTACTAAGCCATTTTTCACGATGTTGGCTTTATTGATTCCTGGACCACAATCTGTGGGAAATGACAATGCAGATGTTTATCTGCAGCCCCTTGTGGATGAGCTGAAATTGTTGTGGGAAGTTGGTGTGGAGGCATTGGATGGAAGTAGCCTAGTGGGGCAACAGTCATTTCGCATGAGGGCCATCTTGATGTGGTCAATCCACGACTTTCCAGCTTATGGGTTGCTAGCAGGATGCGCACACGGGGGATACAAGGCCTGCCCAGCTTGCGGCCCTAATGTTGATTCCAGGTACTCCAAGGCATGCAAACCCACCCTGGACATACACAGCTGTGCTCCATAAGGGCGTTTCTTTGCTATGTGTGTACTGCGCCGATCTACCGCGGTGGATGTGATGGCGACCTGTGTCTGCTGTTTATTGGGCACAGTCAAATCTACAAAACCCCCAGCTGGCCTAGCAGTGTCAGGAGGGTCTACCACTGCTTCCCTAGCAACCCCAGCAGCCGCTGAAGCATCCACTGTCTGTTTCCCCTTCTTTTTCTTCTTGCCGTCAGCAGGGGTGGCCGGTTTTGTAGGCTCCTTCTTATTCAGTAGCGCCAAGGCTCTTTGCTGCAACTCCTCATCTGTCCGGGGGGCCAGTGAATCTGCGTTCTCGTTCTGATTCCTCATGACATTCTCCTCCCAGGGAGTCGAAGCTCTGGGGCAATCCACGTACCACCCACAGTCATGGTAATGTGCCCGACCCCAGTCCTTCACAATGCCAGCAGTGTACATTGTGGTTTCATCGTTTGGGTTCGCCCATCCACAAATGAAGTCTGGATCCTCACTCAGTGTGTTCTCCGCAATAAGAACAAAGCAAAAGTACCTGCAGACAATAAGACCATCCCGCTTTATCCTTGAACGCAACAGAAATGGCATTGAACTGCCATAAATGGCTGCATTTCACTCTGAGGATTAAGGTGTCGTCAACGACATCTTAATCCAGGCACTAAGAGGCAGGACTCCATAACTGATGTTGCCAATTTTCCAAACAATCAGACCATGTAAGATCCCCCTTCATGGCAAACCCATCCCAAGAGGGCATGGATTTAAGGTATCGTCAACGACACCTTAATTCCATCTCTCAAATAGCAATCAAATAAGAGAATGACACAATACAAAACTGCACAAGACTGCATTGCAATTGAAAGTAGGGACAATGCTGCAGAGATTGAGGCCACCTTAAATCAAACCCCCTTACAAGATGAAAGTCCCACAAGGTCCACTGTAAGCAGGATATGGGCCAATTAATGCGCAAATTAAGGTGTCGTTGACGACACCGTAATTTCCTCCTCACAGAAAGAGAAATGGGTCAGTGCACACACCTGTACAGCAGACGTTTCATTGCCTCCTTGCCGTTGTACTGATGATCGAAATCTTTACATCGAAGAATCCCTCCCTCCTTCTCGAACTCCCGGAAAAATGCATACTTCCAGAGCTCTCTTCTCCATTTACGAACGTAGGACTCAAACTTGATGCTGGGAGATGTCATGGTGATTTTGTAGTCTAGTAGTGACTTATTTCAATGGCCCGCTTCTCCAGCTGCAAAAAGAACGACCATATGTCCAGTGGTTCAACTATAAAAACAGTGAAGTCATTGCGAACAATGTGGAACGTTTGGAAATTCTTACCTGGCTCCAGAAGGTGGCTTTGTGCAACCATGTCTCAATTGCACGGTCGCTCACTGGTGTCACCACTCCTGTCTCAGGGTCCCTATGCGGTTTTGGGAAATTATTTGTGTCCCGGACGATTGGATCCGAGTTCCAGATTTCGAGCCACCTCACTTTTTGAGCCGGCTCAACCATGGAAATCGACAGACGGTGGATCTTTTCCTGTGTCATCTCAGGCTTGGTGGGCTTGTTCCAGTGTATCCGAATCTGCTCCAGAAACCCCTTTCCCAGCCCAGGGTCAGCAATTCGTATGTGCTTGTCAAACGCACTTTTGAGGTTTTTCCTTGCCGTATCCATCTCATCTTTCATTTGGTCTCCACCCCATTCGCTGTTCTCTCTTCCTCCGGAGTAGTGGCATAATACTCCAGCTTCGCTCGCTCTCCAGCATCCGCAATTTCTTGCTGTGACACAAGAACGGTGGCTTATTATTACATGTCAGGCCATGTAGGGACAACTTCAAACCAAAAATGAAAGATAACTCAAGACAAACAAGAAACTAGTCTTACCGCGTACAAGTACTCGAGGAAAGCTTCCCTCGTTAGATTGAACCAAGCTTCAGACTTCTTGATTGTCTGGCATTTCTTCAGTGTCTCCGCAGACAAGACGCTGGAGAATGTTTCCAAAGGCATGACTCCTATACTTTGCATCCGAAATAGTGTATGCACTATGTTCGTGGTGACGTGTGACGTCTTCGTGCCCCTGCATTGAAAGCAAATGAGTACAAGAAATGAAGCGAGGGACAAAAATGTAGTTCACAAAGAGGAAACAAAACAAAACTTACTTGTTGACATCGTGCATGGCAGTCAGAAGTTGGGTTATTTTGCCTTGTGGATCCAAAACCATTGACAGAACTCGGTGGTGCCAGTCTTTGTCGTCGACATACATTCTTGTGATATATTCCATCCAGGCAACCAAACGGTGATTACCATCCCATACGAAGAACATCTTCCCCATGTACTGCATGTGAAATGGGTTATGGGAAAGCTTTGCCTCAAACTCCGAATTCACCTCATTCCAAAGCGGGTCCCAACTGGCCATAATCTCTTCGTCAATCAGTTTGATCCCTGGATGTCTGTTACTGAAATGTAAAAAACTGCGGAGCCCTTCAAGTACCCGTGGATGAAATCACCCTGTAGCTTCTTGATATCATGATGCAAGGCTGGACAAGCGGCAGGCATGGAAATCATCCTGCATAGGGGAATCATAAGAGTGCCGTCCCGAACTTCCATGGAATTTATGACCTTCTGGAGTTTACCTTGGAGGTATACATCAATGAATGCACTTTATCTTCGTAATTGTCAGATGGGTCTTCATCTTGAGTATCAGGAACAGATGTCTCCTGTGCAGGCTGGCTTTCCCCTGCCTTCTTCCTTTTATTCTACATTCATTTGTGTTTTCCCACAACAGATTCAGACCACTATTAAGGTGTCGTTAGCGATGCCTTATTATGACTCTTCCTCCCTGATTCTAAACACGCCCACCTATTGAAAAGTACACTTCATATGCTTCAAAGTATATACCACATTCAAAATAATATCATAGATCAAGCTGTCGTCTGTAGTCACACTCTGGACCCATGACACTGTTCCTCTCCGATTCAAAGTAAGCATCAAACTGTATTTGACAGGACAGAATAAGGTGTTGTCAACGATGCCTTAATCTGCCTCCTTATTTCTGTTTAAAACACTCATTGAATGTGACTACTCTCCACACCCCATCCTCTTCCTCTATGAATCGAAGTCCAGATTTTATACTCCAGATTAAGGTATCGTCAACGATGCCTTAATTCGCATCTTCATTTATATTCAAGACATCCCTCAAAGTGCAGACTACTCACCATTAATCTTGTCTCTAAACTGCTCGAAGTAAGCCTGAAAAGTTTTTTTGACGGGCCAGATTAAGGTGTCGTCAACGATGCCTTAATCTGCCTCCTTGTTTATATTTAAAACAGCCCTTGTATGAGCTCATTCCCCACCACTGATCGTGTTCCTCTCTGATTCATAGTATCCCTAGAAACAAATTTTACACTCCAGATTAAGGTATCGTCAACGATGCCTTAATCTACCTCCTTGATTGTATTTAAAACAGCCCTTCAATGAGCATATTCTCCACCCCTCATCGAGTTCCTGTCTGTTTCATAGTATCCCCAGAAACAAATTTTACACTCCAGATTAAGGTATCGTCAACGATACCTTAATTCGCATCGTCATTTATGTTCTAGACATCCCTCAAAGTGCAGATTACCCACCACTAATCATGTTTAGATCTGCTTCAAAGTATGCCTGAAAAGTGTTTGACAGGCCAGATTAAGGTGTCGTCAATGATGCCTTAATCTGCCTCCTTGTTTATGTTTAAAACAGCCCTTCAATGAGCATATTCTCAACCCCTGATCGTGTTCCTCTCTGCTTCATAGTATCCCTAGAAACAGATTTTACACTCCAGATTAAGGTATCGTCAACGATGCCTTAATTTGCATCTTCATTTATGTTCAAGACATCCCTCAAAGTGCAGACTATCCACCACTAATCCTGTCTCTGAACTGCTTCAAAGTATGCCTGAAAAGTGTATTTGACAGTTCAGATTAAGGTGTCGTCAACGATGCCTTAATCTGCCTCCTTATTTCTGTTCAAAACAGCCACTGAATTTTGATACTCTCGACCTTGGATCCTGTTCATCTCTGCTTGAAAGTCCAATCAAAACTAGGTTTTCACTCCAGATTAAGGCATCGTCAACGATGCCTTAATACCACTCATATTTTTGGTTTCGAACTCCTCTCACTAGGCAGACTATCCACCCCTAATCCTGTTCATCTCTGCCTCAAACTATGCGTCTACGTACATTTTACAGGCCAGATTAAGGCATCGTCAACGATGCCTTAATCGTCCTCCATATTTCAGAAGAAAACAACCACTGAATGTGTATAATGTCCACTCCTGATCCTGTTCCTCTCTGCATCAAAGTATTCGCTAAACGGATTCCCACTCCCAGATTAAGGTGTCGTCAACGATGCCTTAATTCCCCTCCTCATTTCTGTTTCAGCTATCCCCTCACTGTGCAGACTACCCACCACTCAAACCCTCAAACCGGGAATGACAGACTATATTAAAGTGTCGTCAACGATGCCTTAATCTGCATGTTTCATTCTGCTTCAGAAACCCTCACCAGCGTGTATGCCTACCAGTAAGCTTGTTCGTCTCTGTTTCAAAGAAACCCTGGGAATAACAGACCAGATTAAGGTATCGTCAACGATGCCTTAATCTACATTCTGCATTCTGCTTCACTGTCCACTCATAAAGCGGAAACTTGTGCTTTAATCGTGTTCCTCTATGTTTGAAAGAAACCCTCAATATGTGAATGGCTGACCAGATTAAGGTATCATCAACGATGCCTTAATCAGCCTCCTCCAGTTCGTATGAAAGTCTCTGAAATACCCACCAGCCTTGTCTTCTATGCTTCAAAAAACCATGGCAGGCTTTGAACTTATCGACCTCTTTTCTGATTCACAGCAACCCTCACAGATGAGAATGGGCAAGCTAGAACGAACCTTAGCAGGCTTTGGACGGCCACTGGAAGACCCCTTCTCCGCAGGTCGCATTGTTCCTTGCACTTGTGCCTTCCCCTTCACTCGTGCCTGTGTGTCCACTAGCTGCTCCACTGTAGCCACAGCCCGCTGCGGAGAGTGAACCCTTGGCACCTCCTCTTCATTCACCACATTGACGACCATTTCAGAGTTCTGGTCTGGTGCGTTCTTCTTGGCTGGTAACTGGAGACTCTCCCAGGCTTTCTTCCGTTTCCTCTGCAAAACATCACCCATTGTTTGATCGACAAATCAAGCCTTGTGTTGACGACAGCTTAATTTGGCACTGCATTGGAACATGTGGGAAATAGAGAGGAGGGTAAGGCGGTGAGGATGTGATTGCAGATTAAGCTGTCGTCAACGACATCTTAAAATGCAGGGCATACTCCGCTGGCTCCACCAGTTTTCATCTCTAACAATGCAAAAACGAACTGAACTATGCATCGCAATGGTGGTGGTACCTGAAGGAGACTCTGTTCAGCGTTGTCCGTCTCCAAATCCACTGCTTGCATGTTGCCTCCCACTTGTGCCTTGTTCTTCAACGCCCGCAAAGACAGCGCTATGTTGGATGGGCGCTCCCGGGTATGCACAGCCACCTGCTTCGTAAGGACCTCCTGCACAGGAGTAACATCACTGCTTGGCATGCCTTCCTCCTCTCTTATAGGTGGCATTCTTTCCATCCCAGCCTCACGCAAAAGGGGAAGTTCCAAAAGCTCCTCCAGCTGCTTGTCCACAGACGGCTCCGCGACTCCCCTATTCTATAACCCTTCGCCAGCAGATCCTTCCCCTTCACGATCGCTCTCCCCCTCGGTAAGATCAAGCGCCCTCGGAGTCTTCCTCATCCTCTCTCTCGCTTTCAACCTCTGCCTCGCCGACGTGTAGTAAAGAGACTTCCTACGCGACCTCTTCTTTGCAGAAACAATGACGTTCTTGGGAGGCTCCAGTGTGAATAGTTCGAAATGACACTTACGGGACACTCATCTTCCAACACTCCATTAGGGTCTAGGAAATGGATGGATGGACGGCAGTTGGGGTTTCATCTCCGAAATCATCCATTTGGGATTTTCCCATAAAACAGAAACGGCTCTTAATTGACTTGTTCGAATTGCTGGTGATGGCCAACTGGTATGGACCATCATTGCCGGTCTGGGCCCTGTTAGTGGAACCTCAGTATGGAGACCACGTACCCGTGGGTGTCAGTTGGTGTTCGACCTACATAGGGGTTATGGAATGGGCTGCGGGTTTGTCCGTGGCAAATATGTCATTGTCAGAAAATTGAACGCACCCTCGTAATTCTTAATACTGCTCAGCTGTTTCTATGGCGGCAAAATGCTGCATGATTACCATGAGAATGATGGAAAGGAGAAAGTACATTGTGCGAAGATAAATAGTATGAACACAGAAGAGGAGTCGCCCCACATTGTCCAGTGTGCTTCACCCCAATCCATGCACGCAATGTCTCCCACCTCAGACGTGGTAATACTGTACTCCCCTCTGCACGCCTAAGCGCCATGGCCGATGACAATGGACTGGCCGTTGTTGAGGAGGATTTGATTTGCATAACATTCCGCTTTGAGCCAGGGACCGTCTATGTGGTTAGAGAGGTGTACGATAGTAGAGGGAAGGTCGAGGGAACACAGGTTCAAAAGCCGCAAAAACGGGATGGTCGAAGAGAGTGGAGAGTTCCACCCGCCAAGTACCGCGTTCATGGAGATCAGAGACGCCTTTCATCGGACACTATACTCACGCCCGGAACAGCAGCTTTGGTGGTGCAGGCGCCAAAATCGGTCCCCATCAAGACAAAAGAAACTACCTCCACGACATTTGTCGACCTCTCGGACAGTTCAGAAGACAAAGTCACAGAGGTCCCTCGTCCTACGAACCCTCCTATACTGGTGGACCCCGATGTCCAGGAGATCATTAGTGTCATTCCCAAGTTGCAGTCGTTGAGAGGGTTGCTAGGATGCAAGAGCGATGTGAGAGGCATTGTTTGGGAAACACAGCGGATCCAAAGAGCGAAATTTCTACCCGCTGATTTTGATGGAGACATCGTTTTTGAACTGCCACCTCCGACGTCATGTGGAGGTTTGGCTGGACTCATGGCGGGCATGGACAAGAAACACGATGTACACCCATGGTGTCGGACTAAAACTTCGAATATCTGTAATCCGCATGGCCTAAAGTTTCGGAGATCCATTTGCGTTGGGCACTTGCGTTGTGCAAATTTGGATTGCCAGCATTTCCAAATGGCCGGTGTGGAAAACGAGACGGAGTGGGAAGGAGTCTGTGACAACCCATTTCAAGTAGGGTGTGCTCCTCCAAAGAGCAGTTCTGTCGTTTGCAAGTTTTGTAAAGTCGTGCCACAGTGCATGGCGGAATGCAATGCACGGATGTACTACGTGTTGCACCGTATCAACCACCTCACACGGGCTTGTATCCATTTGGGCACCCATGCACATCCAGTGTCGCGAGGAGATTGCAGGGAGAGTGTTGACACAGTGCGTTCGCTGCTTCAGCAAGAATTTCAAAATGCTCCCACTGCATCACCATCAGCCATTGCTATGGCAGCAAGCAAAAGGTTCTTGCAGAAACATCTGTTGGGGGAGTCGGACGAGACAACGACTCAGTTTGATAGTGCATCGCTTGACTTTGTGATGGACCATTTCTCAACATTGGCTTCTCCAAATGCTCGTTATCAGATCAACGTCCTTAGGACTGGGGCAGGCAACAAAGGATACGTAGATATCATCCTAGAATTGAAGCGCAGAAGTTGATAGGACTTCATCCAGGACAGTGTTTTCCCAGGACAAGGGTCCCAAAAAGTATACTTGTTCAAGATGTCCACAGTTGCGGAGGGTTCTGGAGTTAGCTTGGTGCGTAGAATGTAGGCCGGGGGTGATCTTCATAAGTCCTGGGAATGTTTGATCACGTGAAGCAAGTGAAGGATTGGACGACCATGGCCTGTCATGTGTATGATCCTACGTACCGGCGAGTTATGACTATTGCTGTTTGTGACATGCAGTCGGATATATATAATATATTGTGATTGATCCTGTTTGGTGAAATTCCCCATGTTCAAAGAGGGCAGGGGATTAAGATGTCGTTGACGACATCTTAATTCGTCATTCCCTGAGCAGGGTTACAACTCCCCCCTATGATTTTTTCCAAGCCACATTTTTTTTCTTGCAACGATTTTCATGGGTTCATTTCTCATGCTGAGCATGCGATTTAAGATGTCGTTGACGACACCTTAATGCCTGGTGCATGCGCTTGCTGATCCCTCAAGAGACTTTCATGGATCCACTTTGTTCAAGTAAACCCAAGTCTTTCTCCATTTTTGGGCTTACATATATAGATATAGATATATATAGATATATAGATATATATAGATATATATTGTGTTTTATCCTGTTTGGTGAAATTCCCATGTTCAAAGAGGGCAGGGGATTAAGATGTCGTTGAAGACATCTTAATTCGTCATTCCCTGAGAAGGGTTACAACTCCCCCTATGATTTTTTCCAGGCCACATTTTTCTTCTTGCAACGATTTCCATGGGTTCATTTCTCATGCTGAGCATGCGATTTAAGATGTCGTTGAGACACCTTAATGCCTGGTGCATGCGCTTGTTGATCCCTCAGGAGACATGCTCATGCAGTCCTTCATAGACCCCTCATCTGGACAACTTCTCATCCGTGCTTCATCCAACATTCATCCATAACACTTTTACGTTCATCCCAAATCCATTCATCCGTGAATGTATCATCGTGCATTCGTGCCACTTTCTCGTCATGGAGCCTGTTTGTCTTCGGTCCGATGGTGCGGAGACTGCGTCTTTGCAGTGAAGTTGGCGTCCACGGAAATAGGCCCACTTGTTCCCACGGTTTTGAGGTCCAGCGCGAAATCTGTTCACGCTTTGATTCTGCTCACGCTTCGGGGAATCTGCTCACGCATCCAGGAATCTGCTCACAGGTTCTGCTCACGGCTTTGCTGCCCTAAAAAATGGAGAGCAGGAGGTACGAACATAGATCTCTGGCTTGATTCATCCCTTTATCCCATTGACCCTGCTACAGGAGTACGTCCCAACATGAGCTTCATAAGAGACATGCTTCAATTTGTGGGAGATGGAGAGGAGGGTTTTCTGGGTTATGTGAAACACCTTCAAAGTGTTTGCTCAACCACTGTAGAGACCGCAAATTGGCGAATTCTATTCGAAGCTGCACAACAGCAAAGCGCAGTAGAGATTCAAAAATTGAGGGATCAAGTTCAAGTAGAAAGTGTGGAGATTGATTCATTGAGTGCTCGGATCATTACTCTGGAAAGCAACATGAGCAACATGAGAGCTTCATATGAGAGTCGGCTGCATAGTCTGCGGTTACAAGTTCAAAATAAAGAAGAAGAAGTTCGTGTAATGGATGGTGTTTGTGAAGCTCAATTGGAAGCTGTACGATCAATTCATGCGATGGAGTTAGATCAGATTGCGAGTTCCCACAAGTCCGAATTGAGATCCCTTAGGTTGCAGCTCACAAGGTCTAGGACAACTTATACTCGCTTGGAGCAAAAATTGAGTAAGGTTCGCAACACCCCACATGGACCTAGAAGCCAAATACACTAGAGGAAAGATCTGAACAATCTTGCACCAAATGGTGGACAAGCCAAGGTGCTTAGAAGATTGGCGCGGAGTATCATTATGCCAGCTACTGCACGAAAAGTGCAACAAGAGAACGTTGCATCAAACAACAACAAGAGGCTTTGTGGCGATAGAAGTTCCCAAGAAGAATTTGGAAAAGTCTTCGCTCAAGGACAGAGGTAGATTCGATGTTGCATGTGCCTACTTTTACTCACATAGGTGCAAAAATGGCAAATCAATATCTCAATGAAATCGGCAAACAGGTTGGGCCCAGTGAGATTTTGGAGACGTGTGACAGGAATGGGATCACCCAAACAGGTTACAGTGCAATTTACAAAAAGTTTAAAGGTGGTGTAAAAGTTGCCTCCAAAGGGATGAGAGTAGGATGTCTACCCAATCCGCATCGAGTGTCAAAATTGCGTAAGGAATTGAACTCCAAGCTTCAGGATTTCGTAGGTGAATACTACCACTTGAACAACAGCCTTGAAGTTCCTAAAAAGGTTAAGAACGGTGAAAAGAATGAGGCTACTCGAGTGACACTATCCGAGCACAACTCTTTTTTCGCGGATGTGGAGCAGGTGCAGCGCACCATGGTTGAATTGTACGAGATCACACTTGTTGGTAAGTTTTCTATATCGTGCACCTATAAATTCAGTGTCTTTACAATATTCTTATTTTTATATATTCTTAGTATTGATTGCTTGATTTTGATTTTACAGAATTGAAGGGGAGCCCTCTACAGTTTGTCTTGAAGCTTGATGAGGCAGAGGTCATTCATGCCCAAAAGCTGGAAAGAGTGAGTATTACCCTCATGAACCGTGCATTAGACCCATCCATCACTCCGGATAGTGAAAAGTTTTTCAGTGTGCAAAGTGAGAGAGAGATTTGGCCTATAGCTTGTTTTCAAGAAGCAAAGGAGAACACAGAGGTTCTGAACTGGGTGTTCCAACAAACCAAACTCCCTTCGCTAATTCAAGCCCAAGAAGATAGGCAACTTCTTCACGTCCCAGGTTTTGGTGATTACAAGGTAGAGTGGCACATGGCAGCCGACATGAAGACAATAAAAGCCATGTTCGGTTTGAAGGGAGGTGCAAATAGTTTGCATTCTTGCATTTATTGCATGCAGGAGAGAGTCAAGTCTGTAGTGGGGTCCATGAAGGACGCCTCTGCTGCTATTAGTAAGCGTTCCCATACATGAAATGGAGGCTTATTTGCCCAAAACATTACTGCCAAACCCGTGAGTGGGAGTTAGGGAAAAGATCGTTGGAAACCAGTGTTGCCTATCCCCATTGAAAGAGTGCATATTTGCACTTTACACGCCATGAATAGGATCATTGAGAAAATGGTCCACCTCCATTTCATGTTCGTCTGGACCATTCGTGATAAGAAATTACAAGAGTTAGCTATTGCTGACATGGAAAAAGTGTTGTCCAACATTGGTGCACACGGTGGTTTCGTTAAGATCATGAAAGATGATCAACTGTCTGGCAAATTGAGTAATATCCCCAACAAACCTTCGTTCAGTGGCCCACATGTTGCCAAACTCTTTAAACCGAGTACTTTAGAGGGAAGCTCCGACAAGTTGTACATTGATGTGGTAAAGTCCGAGCACAACCACACTGAAGATGGGGCATGTAGGAGAAATCGATTAGCATGTTGGGTTGCATTTGATAAATTGCGACCCTATCTTTCTGGCCTTACAATCGCCGGTGGACAAAAAGCTGAATATAAGAAATGTGTGGAGGAATTCGGACGCGCTTTCATCAAGAGTTGGGGGGAGGGTCTAGTTACACACTATATTGTGAGTATCTACAACATCTCTTGATATTGATTGGAATGCTTATAGTAAAATTTTGCATTTCAATTATAACACTTATAGATGACAATGCTAATTGTTCAAGTTGATTGGAATGCTTGTAGTAAAATAACATAGATGACAATGCTAATTGTTTAAGTTGATAATTTGCAGCACATATTGGTCAAGCACACCCCGTGGTTTGTTGAAAGGTATGGAAGCCTATCTGTTTGGTCATGTCAAGGAATGGAAAACTCGCATCACACGGCAAAAGCGGCATATTAGCGTCATACTCAACATGCTGGAACAAAATGCAAGAAAAGTCCTTTGGTACAGACCTATGAACACTGGTTCAGGATCATTCAACATAGATTCAGAAACAAAAGCCTTCAATCGAATGTTGCCATTGATAGCCTTAGAGGTGAGGAGGCAATTCAGGCTCGACGTGCAGCATCCTTAAACTCAAGCGCAGCAGCGCACAACGCTTTGTGGAGATTAAGATGCACTTGGGTTGGCATTAGATGGGTACCAAGTTCTGAAGAGCTGATTGTAGAAGAGCTGATTGAGGAGTCACCGGAGGAGCCAATTGCGGACTCCCAGGTATGAGGTTCAAAGTTTAAAAGTAATCACCACTTCATGTGTTGTAAACAACATTCGGTACTTTCCTATGTTTTGTTTTGCTTGTTTTGTTTTGTTTACTGATACTGAACCATTGATATAGTAACTTTGGCTGACATAGTAACTCTATACCATTGATACTAGACACTACCAGATACTATACCATTGATATAGTAACTCCTAGTAACTCATTGCTAGACCCACGAGGGTTGATAACTCTGCCCTTGCTATGGCTGTAGTAATTGGTGTACGTGTTGATGTTCTCACAGGTGCCCGCATCATTCATTGCGAGCTGACAAAACTGCGATGGAACCAAGCCTAGGTCCTGCAGGTGAGGGATGCATGGGTCTTACCTGGCCTAGGTCTTACATGTAAACACAATCATCAACAAATTCTGGCTTTTGGTCTGTGTCAGAGCAGTCAAGCGCCTTCTTGGCAGCTTTAGCCTCAGCTCGAGCTTCTTCAGCAGTAGCCTGCAGGCAGCTCCCTCATGTTGTCATGTTGCCATGTGCAGGCAGCTCCCTCAATGAGGACAGCACCAAGACCACCAAGAGTGAGTATCTCCAGCTTCTGTGGATCCACCAAGCCAAGCCTCCAGAAGTGCATGCGTTTGGTTGTATCACCATCATACTTTGGTGGATTGTAACCAGAAGGCCTAGTGCAACTAGGCTCCAAGACAATACAAAACAAAGAAATAGCTCAACTAGTTGTCTCTCCATCATACCACAACCAATGTAGGAAAGCATGGGAACAATGGTGTACCTCGAATCAAGTCACACAAAGTAAAAACTGTAAGTTCACTCATCACCCGTTCCTTCACAGTCTTGTCCACCCATATACAACAAGTTCTTCCTCCTTCCTCATTCAGCATCCCTCCTTTCCTCCATCATGTCCTGTAATATACTTTGCCATCCAACCTTACACTACAAAGAAGACTGGTTGCTTTCACTTCTCAGCAGAATGACTACTCTTGATGAACCTGATATGACACCTTCCAGTAATATCAGGCACCTTGAACGAATTCACAACTAGGGTTTGTCCGAAACAAGTATGTGGTTGGAGTTGAGGGTGTCAAGGTAAACCTCACCCAGTTTCTGGGCTTGCAGTTTACAGTTAGGCTTGCTTACAGTTCTGGGCTTGCAAAGAAAGGCTTCATCTCCTTATAAGGTGCAGGTTGCTGCCTCCAGCCCTTGCCCAAATCAGGGCTACAAGTGAGAGTTGCACCGCACTATAACATCGACAGTGTGCGCCAGAAATAACTGCTAGTGCCCACGCTTAAGCACCAATTAGAAGAAAAGAAGCCTAAACTTTGAGAGGCAAAAGATCGATAAGCACGTATCCCTAACCCGCTCTCCTACGAAGCACCGCTCTCCTGAGCATCACCGTTGTGCACTGAACACTGGAATGTTTTGCTGTTACCTGGTTCAGCTTCTTTGAAATGGGAACACAATACCAGCCGTGCTTGGGGTTGAGCCTAACTCGTCTGAACCTGAAGCTGCAGCCATTGCCGCTTCTTCTCCTTGTACAATGCCTCTTTGTCCAGTACATATAAACATACCCAGACCATATTCTCCAAGTCCTCGTTTGTTGAGTCCTTCATGTCATCCAGCTCGAAAGCTTCATCTTGTCTGGACTTGCTGCTCAGGGGCGGGCGGTCGTCGCTGCGGTGGCGGATGCAGATACTGGTTTTACGCACGCACTCTCCCTCTCTAAGTATTTAGTGTGAGTAAGTGTGAAAAGCAACTCACCTGCCAACTAACCTTCACATTTACAAACCAGACTCATACAAAATGGAGGCATGGATAGAGAAGCAGACCCCATATCAATTTGTGCACCAAACCAACACCCAAACATCCATCCATTCAATCTCATCTAAACTTGAGTATAAGTATAAAGAAAGTTCCTGTATTTCCAATGGATCATCATAGCATTCTTGGTTATCATGGCACTCTTCAACACATCGCCAAACATAAGGTCCTCGGTTCGAATCACTGAACAATTCTCATCACATAATAAGGGTAATATTTTTTGTTCAACTAATTTTTTGTAAATTGCTCAACTAGTTGTCTGTCACCATCTCAATCAGACCATAACCAATGTAGAAAAGGAGGGAACAATGGTGAATTTCTCATATAACAAAGGTAAAATTGCCAACCTAAAACTTTAAAATGTCACCTAAAATGTCACCAAATGTTACAAATGTCATCTAATCTTGTGGCCCACGGACCTAATGCCCACAGCCCTAGAGTCTAAGGCTACACTTTAGGATGCATTGGCCACAAGTCGTAGTCGCTTCGGAGGCAGCACATCGACAGCTGTGTACTTCTTCTCATTTCTGATGTTTACCTATCAACAAGAAACATGTAATTTTGTTAGAAGCTATCATAACATTTGAAGCTGTGAATGGATTACCATGATTGCTGACAACAAATTCCACATACCTTTTTGGACTTGATCCCATCTTCATCCACCAATATCGTGAAGTCCTCAGGAATGTCTGAACCAAAAGCAATCATAATCTCATGTCGAATGCTTGACCAATGTCGCCCAACCTCAATTTCTTGCTGTCTTGCATCATATTCACAACATAAACTGACCATCTCCACAGACTGAACCTGATCCATTGTCTCCCATTTGGATATCATGCGTTGCCGATTGAATTGAAATGTGGCATATAAAGCAGATCGGCCGATGTGATATCTGAATCTCAATGTTGAACGATCGACAACACATCTAATGACATCGGCTCCAATGGTGATTTTGTATCCCATCCACTATCCATCAGTGATTCCAACAGCTTCTCACATGGTTCTTTGAAAGTGAACATGGTATTGCTCTTAGAGATATTGTTGGCCACCGAAAATAGATCTACCATTACTCCGATTGGCATAAACTATTGTAAGTGGGTTGATTTGCTTCCTGTTCTGGGTTTCATAGAGGATAAGAAATCAGACCGCAACTTTAGTCTGAAAGACTCACTGGTCGCCATGTCCGGTAATGGCCAAGCTGGGTCACTAAAACCAAGAAGAGGGATCGGCTGCACTATTCCAAACTCGGATCTACCATTGCGTGGGGTGTAAAATGCATTGTAGAAGTACACATGATTTTGCAGAAGCTCCTTGTGTGTTCGTTTTCCACGGCAAGCCTCACCTACTTCGGCGTGCACCACATATAGAACGTCCATTATACTCTTCGGATCAATCCAATCTTCAAAAGTGGAAAGGTATAGGTCTGCATTGAAAACCCCACCCTCATCATATTGTTGTTCCACACTGCACAATACAAGGTGAACTTCATAACAAATAATGTAAACTTATGAGGAAAGTTAGACATCTTACAATTGCAAGCGCCTCTGCCGAAAGCTACATCTGGAGGCAAATCGAGTTGCCGTTGCATGTAAGCATGTTGAACAAATTTTTTGGATACCACTATGGATCCACCTTCAAAACGAAACTTCAGCACCTTCGCCTTGTACGCCCCCTCTGTTGTAGAAGTTCCGCCATGCTTCGATGAATCTTTAGCATGATCGCCTCTTTTACCTGGCATCAATGCTACCCAAGAGTTACTCTCCACCTTCATGGGAATCCAATTATCATCCTCGTCTTTTGAATTGAACAATATCACAGATCCTACTTCACTTCGTGGCCGCATTGTGTTTCGGATTTACAATTCCCTCTGTATCCCACCAAGGAATCAACTTAGAATCTCTTTCCCAGCTGGCTCAGTTAAAGATTAACAACCTACTAAAATCAAGGTCCATGGTATTGTATCTTGTGTCCAAGGGATGCTTCTTGAGTTCCACTTCTTGCAGACTCAGAACAGGTTCAAAAAAGTTCATGTGGGAAAGCCAATGGCCTCATTACATAGCCTTGGCCCGCCCACAGTTTGGGCAGAACAAGAGGGATACCTTTGTGAGGAGGGATCCCTTTCCCTATATAGGCATCCCTTTCCTCTATATAGCTCTTCACAGATGACATTCATCTCCTGTCTGTGAGCTCCCAGCCATAAAACTCCAACGGGGCCAAGGCTTTAGGCTCAACCTCAAGATTTTGAAAGTTGATGAATAGAGGTGCAAGGACTCTGTGAAGTGAAGGTCCTCTCTGATGAGCATACCTTGGACATTATATCAGAAAATGGATATTGCATATTGGAAATTGGATATTGGATTTTGATATATGAAAAGATGGATATTGGATATTGATTAGATATTTGATATTTGAGAGGTAGGGAGGGAGACAGACTTCATTTGAAATATATTCCAGACTGTTACCATTTTCACCCCGAAACATGGCTGTCAGCCATCACCAAGCATTGTCCAGTTTGTCACACAGAAAAACCCATCCATCCACAGGGGCTTGAAATTCAGTTCAATGTCTCTTCTGAAATCAAAAGAAAAAGCATTGCCAGAACAACATGCATTGTTTAAGGCACTTGTCCAAAAACACATCAGTCAGTTCTTCCTGCCTGGATTCAGGTACTTGAAAATCGCCTCTACCCTTTTCACCATACTTCTACCCTACTGCAAATGCAAACATTCGCTAAAACCTTTCACCCATCAGCATGAATAGACATGACATGCGAACTGTGTTGACAATAGGTAGTGCCGATCTTAAGAAGGAAACAGGTTCCTTCAAAATAGCCAAAAAGAGGGGGGTTTACAGAACCTTCTCACTTAGAACAAGCAGTACCATGTGCAGCAGTATGCTTTGTATCTTCTCCAAATCCTGCACTCAGACCTGCACTGAAGACAAAACCAAAGGAGGAAGATGACAATATACTTACTGGAAAACAAACAATAGCACATCAACCGGGGTACAAATGAATCACATAAAAAATCAAACACATTCGTAAATTACTACTGAATTGGGCACAAAAAGGCATCTAGCCCTGAGAATGCACGACACACTTTTGGGGAACAACGACATGACTGCACTTACCAGTTGACAGATGGGTAAAGATCAGCTTTGGTGTCTCCCCTAGTTCCCTCCCCTCAGTGTCAATCTGTGGCTCCCCTGTAAAGTTGGAAGCTGGCCTTTCTTCGCACAAGTGCTCACAGACCTTCACTGCCCTGCCAAGTCTTAAATACATACAGACAGGCATCTTGAATGGAGACAACCAAAGGGCCTGTAATCATCTCAATGGTTTTTCATTCTATAATCAGGCAGCCTAGAAAGATACTGGCAACCAACAACAATACTGATTGCTGCCCAAACCCAACAACCCAAACCAAACCAAACCCAACAACCCTAGTGTAGAGGTTAGAGCCCTTTGCATTGAAGTAAGACTTTCAAGAGGCCATTGTCATGAGTTAACATTGTTAGGCTTACTGTAATAGCACTATATGTGGTCTAGAAAGCTCAATTATTTGACAGAGCTGTAAACAAACCCAGCCATGCCATGTAAGAGAGCCAGACAAAGCCTATCATCATGGTAAACTTTACCATTGCACCAATAAGAAGTGAAAGTTCATCCCCATGTGACAAGAGGGCTCCAATCAAATCAACTCCTAATGTTCAGGGAGAAACAAAAAATATTGTGCCATACACTGCGCCATATATTGTGCCAATGCCTTCCAGACTTGGAGAAATGTCCGGCACCCATATCACATTTCAAAAGAAGTAATCAGACCCACAGACCCATTGGTAAGCAGTTAACGCCTCTAGCGTATTATAACAGTGAACCTCAAGAAACCCGCATGGGGCAAAAAAGATCAAGACACGCACTATTAGACTCTGCTTGGCATAGCTAGAGAGAGAAGAGAAACTGACCAATATCCTTTAACAGGGTGGCATCAGGCTCGGAAGGAGGATGATCAAACTTTCCCTTCCACTTTGATCAGATCCAGATTCACATCTTGCCTCTCTAGGGCAGCCACTGTGAAAGAGAAGCAGAGTTCCATCATGGAGTTCCATCATCGTGCTCATTGAGTTCCATCATGGAGTGAGGGTTGCCACAAACCTGGCTTACAACTTTCACATGGGGTTATAGTCCTTAGGGCTCCTGCTTTACCAAGGCATGCACTTACCAGCAATCACGGGCCCGGAATCTGGACAAGGTATCATTGGACAGTAATGAGGTCATATGGTACAACAAAAGGCAGCATCCATCAACCTGCCAACTCTATGGAAACCCATCAAGTACCATCTATCATGCAATGTTGGGACGGAGCTAATGTGATTTACTAGGCTGACTTGGTACAAAATCTCCGAGACATGTCTTGAAAGTCACCATCCCCTTTTGAACTACATGTGTTAAATCTTACTAAAATTCTATTTGAACCTAAACTTGTCAATTCATAGAACAAAATAGGAAGCCATGTTCGATTTATGGTGGATGTCAATTGGGATGTCAAAATATCTTTTCCTTTGTTTGTCCGTCGTTTTGATATCAGAATTTCGACAGTATCGTCGTTCTCATCGGTGCGGAGTAGCTCTGAGCGAAGACGAGTTAATGACTTGTACGTGCAATGGAATCCTTGGAAGCCTCGGTTCAGCATAACGCATTATAACAAACTGGGTCTCTCTTGCCACAAGCCCTGGTCGTGACTTGGTGGAGAACTCTCCTTTAGTATAAGACCGGTAGATTGACAGGTGCAGAGGTTAAAACATTGCTGGGTGCCACAAACAAAGGAGAAGAGAGATTTGCACATACCTTTAAACCTTCATGGAAGTCACGGAGTCACGAAAGTCACGGAAAAAGGCCTTGACAGCAGCTCTGGTGGTGCGAGCAGCAACCCCACGTAGATGCTTCTCTCTGCCCTCCTCTTATCTTCATTGAGCCATGGCTATACCCCACATTCATCTCTCAAACCCCCATCTCTCTCTCTCTCCCTCTCTCAGTTTCTCTCTCCCTCATAGGCTACATAAAACAAAGTCTTATGAGTACATCTTTCTCTCATATGTACAGAAAACAAAGTATGCCAGAAAACAAAGTAAACAAACAGACATCTTTCTCTCATATGAGTACAGAAAACAAAGTCTTATGAGTACAAATATCTCTCATATGTTCATTGCACAACGCATTACACCATGCTTGTCAGATCGATCTGCCGCACATGCATAACGACAAGATACACCTGCACCGCTCGAAGGACCGTTCTCCCAGAGTCACCACTTGAAGCACCGCACGCAAGAGAGACGTCCGCCGGGACCCAGAGAACGGCACTAAGAGCTCGTCACTTGAGTCCAAGCCCCTACTGCATACGTCCCTCTCCAGTGAGAGGTAGAGAGCAGAATGTGAAGTCGTAATACGTAGAGCACATTAAGTTTCTCAAGAATGCATGTACTCGCTGCATGCAACTGTCGGCAGCCCCTGTTCGTAGGATAAGGGGTAGTCCGCTACCTGCGGAGCGCCAGAGAGAGACGTGCAAGGGCCTGGATGGCGCCTCGCATGGAGAAGCTAGAAAGCCCGGCGAACAGCGCCCTCCTCCCGAGTGCCCCCGCAAGATGCGATGAGCATCTCAAGAGCGCCTAGAGTTGATGCGCGCGCGAGGCCACGGTTTGCGTTGAGCACGCAACTGAGAGCTTGCAGCAGAGAGCTTGCCACGATGGCGCGAAAACGAGGGAAACTTGACAGCGATGGCGTGAAACCAAGTCTCTTTAGTGTAACAACCAAGAACGGGCAGAATTCAAGAAAACAAAACTCGCGGCCTTCCTAAGGGCCTATTAAACTTCTAATGCCCCTCCATAATGTCATGCCACGTGTCATGTCCCATATTCTCCACGTGTGGTCCTGGGGTTAATCGGCGGAAGTCATACATGCCATTCTTGGAAGACCCCCTCTCCTCATACTGTCATGCCACGTGTCAAGTCCAATTTACTCCACGTGTTGTCCTGAGGTTAATATGCAGAAGTCATATATGCCAGTCTTGAAGACCCTGTCGCCCCACATTGTCGTGACACGTGGCATATCCCTTCCGCTCCACGTGAAGCTGACATGGATTAGCAGTCATTTATTACGGTCTTATCTATTACTATGATTAGGCATCCCCGGGTGCCACGTCAACAGTGCTCGCACCACGACTGGCAGATACGACTCTATGGCGTTTACGACTCATTTGTCACAACTGACTGGGTGTATTTGACTTGGGCAGTCATGCAGTCATAAAAGGCTGATACGACTAGAAAATAACAAACCTAAAAGCTAGGATTTGTTGTAGTGCGCGTCGACCCGCGCCGCCAGTGCCTCCCTCTCCTCTTCACTCTTCATTTCCTCTTCCTTTTCTATTTCTTTCCCCCCCTCCTCTTCCTCTACAGGTGCCTCTCTCCTTTCTTCCATCTTCTTTTCATCTTAGGTCTTCTTTTCATCCTCCCTCTTCCTTTCGGCCTCCTCCTTCTTCCCCCTCGCTGCGGCCCCCTTTTGAACCTCCCTCTTGGCCCAAACCTCTAGGCTGGCCTTTGCCACTTCCGGTTCTTTTCCACTCTTACCCTCCCCATAATAAGCCCTCTTGGCTGCAGAAGGAGGGGAACACATGGGTGAGAGGTCAAGCTGCCCATACCTGCCGGAAGACCTGATAATACGCTTCCCCGCATAGGTGTCAGGGCCCTCCGGTAGTCGGGGTGGTGTTTCAGCGTCAATCGCCGGTGCACCAGCTTGAAGTGGAGGCTAATCCACAGCCTCCTTCAACGGCGTGGAGGCCTCGGCCTGCTTATGGCCCGTTTTGGCGACGCCGCCTATAAGACTCGTGAATTTGGAGGAACCAGCCCGTGTCACACGACCTGGGGGGTCTATCTTGAAAGGGTTCACAGATACCTTCGGGGCAGGGGATTTTTTGGGCTTGGGCGGCGTCTTCTCCTTCTCCTTTGTCATACTGAATCAAGGCTGCCACTGCAGCCCTAAAGCAAGACACAAACAAGGCCAGGGCCAAGGCTCAGCCTCAAAGATTTTCAAATTAGTTAGAAACAAAGGTGTCGACATAACCCAAAAACAAAACAAAAAGGTTGGGAGAGAGGGAGGGAGAAAGTATGAAGGGGGCTGCTGCTCTCAGTTCCCCCCCCCCCCCACCATTCCAAAAAGCAAAAAACAAAAGGTGGGGGGGCTGAGAGCACCAGCTTTTGCCCCCACCATTCCAAAAACCCAAAAACAAAAGGTAGTGCTCCTGCTCTCAGCTCCCCCCCCACCATTCCAAAAAGAAAAAAACAAAAGGCCCCCATTCCAAAAAGCAAAAAACAAAGCGGGGGGATGAGAGTAGCAAGTGCTGCTGCTCTCACACCCCCCCCCCCCATTCCAAAAAGCAAAAAACAAAGCATGGGGGGGCTGAGAGCAGCAAGTGCTGCTGCTCACCCCCCCCCCCCCCCCCAAATTCCAGGAGCCGGTTTCGCCCTAGTTTCGCGTCCCCGGCGCCGCATGAACGCCGACGCAGAAAGAGAAAGCAAAAGAGGGAGAGGGAGAAACAAAAGAGAAAGAGAGAAGAGAGGGAGAAGAGAGGGAGAAGACAAGGGATTGCCCTAGCGCCGCCGGCAAACAAGTGTCGGCGCTGAGGAAAGGAGGCAAAGGCGGGAGCTGGGAGTGTCGAGCCGAAGCTGGGAGCTGGCTCGTAGCGGTCGCCATCGCACCGCCGTCGCAGGGCGTCGCCTAGCCGTCCCCAGCCATTGCTGCTGCGTCGCAATATAGGCATGAAACAACTTTCAATCATCTACGAATTGTCATATTGGGCGGTACATATTTCACAAAAATACCATCAATATTACTATGCATGCATGTGATATTACATATTTTGTATGATTTCCATTGTTACTTTCACGTCAAAATATTTGTGTAAGAATTTGTACTGGGTGGGGATCAGGGTTGCACACGTTAGTGACGTCACGTCACGTCACGTCGGACCTGACACTGACGCGACCAACGTCACGTCAGTTTTGCCGAAAAATCAGTAAAACATGAGTTAGGTGAAAAATATGCCACGTAGGTGGATACGTTGTATTCCGAGCGACACCTTGGCAAGTGAATGAATTGATTTATAAATTACTCCATCCGCCAATAGTTGAGGTCATTTTTAAATCATTATTGTTAAATTGGTGCGACCTCCAAATGGTGGTGGTCGCAGAATTTATCTTATTTTTTAATAGTTGCGACCACCAGCAGAGGGGTTGTAGCATTTTTTGTTATTTAAAAATAGATGCGATCACCAGCAGGGGTGGTCGCATTTTTTTCTTTTCTTAAACAGTTGTGACCACCGCTACTGGTGGTCGCACAATTTTTATTTTATTTGTAATAGGTGCAACCACCATCAGGGGGGTGGTCGCAAGATTTTTCTTTTTTTTAATATCTGCGACCACCAGCATGGGGGTGGTCGCAGCATTTTTCTGTTTTTTTAATAGGTGCGACCACCAGTAGGGGGGTGGTCGTAGAATTTTTTATTTTTTTTATTTTTTTTAAAAATATTCTCTGTGACCACGACCATGGGGGTGGTCGCAACATTTTTCTTTTTTTTAATAGGTGCGACCACCAGCATGGGGGTGGTTGCAAAAAATTTCTATTTGTTTAATAGGTGCGACCACCAGCAGGGGGGTGGTCGCAAAAAAATTCTGTTTTTTTAATAGGTGCGACCACCAGCAGGGGAGTGGTCGCAGCAATTTTTTTTTAATTTTTTTTTAAATAATCTCTGTGACCACGAGCATGGGGGTGGTCGCAGCATTTTTCTTTTTTTTAATAGGGGCGACCACCAGCATGAGGGTGGTCGCAGCAGTTTTTTTTTTTTTTTAAATATGCGACTTCCTCGTGCGACCTGGAGCGATCGCAGCATTGGATCTGATTCGTTGAGCATGTGAGGCTTGGAGGCTGGAGGGTATATAAGGTGGTCCCAATGTCCCTCACTTCTTTTGTGGCAAACACTTTTGTGGCGAGTGAATGTTCTTTATTCCTTGAGCAAGATGTCGAGCGGCTTTTACTCACCCATCCCTTCGCTATCCGAGGTGGAAACTCCAAGATAGAAGAGTTGGATATCTCTAAGCACTCAGCTCGCTCAAAACAATCAGTCATGACCTGCAGCTAGTGAATCATGGTAGTGCTTCCTATTTGTATTCCTTCTTGCCTTTATGTTATCAATTTACCTTACCGTGTATACTGAAGCATCAGATTGCTTCAGTATCTACTAAGTTCCAATTAATTATGCATTCATTACACAGCTTCTCTCGTGTCTCTCTACACAGTATGTTTGTATCGATTCAGTATCGGATTAAGATTAATCATGTATCATGTCTATGCCATGGTGTCTCTAATCTACCCTACTGTATAATTTTACAGCTTACATGAATTAAGCCTCAATCAAGTCATCATCTCCTCTTCACTGTCGCCGCTCTCCGTTACGTCTCCTCCTCAAGAAGTGATCCCCTTCCTGTTGCCGCTCTGCCTAATCTACCCGCAAGCTGTTCTCACCACCTAACTAACTAACCGTCACCCCTGAAGTAACAAGTTCCCTCTGCAGATGTCGTTCCCACACAGTCGTTCTCTGTCAATGATAACTGTTCCCCATGTACTGTGACAGGCTATGTCAAGCTGTGCCGAGCTGTGACTGGCTGTGTAAAACTGTGTCGGGCTGTGTCTGGATGTGCGAAGCTGTGTCTGGTTGTGATAGACTGTGACGAGCTGTCTAACCCCCGTAAAGCCTGCGTCTGCCACCCCTAAGGCTCCTGTTGGTCTCAGTCTGCGCAAAAATTAAGGGTACCCCACAGAATTTTATAAAAGCGTCTAAGTCCCAAGCAGCCCTCGAACACAAGAGTGTAAGCCCAAGAGGAGGGTGCGGACCGTTTGCTGTTGTGGCTTCCACCAGAGCCACTGCAGCAAATTGTCGAAAAGCACAATACTACATGGTGCATTGATCCACTTGGATTGATGCCGTAGTGTTGGGCCATCGTATTCTGTTCAAACTTCTATTGCTCTTGACAAATCTACCAAGTACACTAGTGTTCTTTGTTCAACCTTAAGTCTGTGGTTAGGGTTTTGGGTGTGAGGATGAGGGAGGAGTGGATCCCTTGGTTCACCATAGACCTGCACAAAAAAGACGGTGTTCAATGCAATCTTTGTGCATTGAAGCTGGCGGGTCGCAAAGATCGCATGTTATATCACCTCGGCTACAGAGATAGGAAGAATGTAGGGGTTAGTTTGTGCCCAAAAGCCTCCATGCGAGTGAAAGCCCACTTTGCGTATGGAGGCAATATCCCACCGTCTCTTGATGTGGCCGCGGCTTCTGAGCCAAACACTCCAGGTTCAAATCAAACTGTCCCTCAGAGTTGTACCCAGGGGGATTCTTGCGAGGCGTCTGCTATTCGTGGAGAAGTCGGTTGGTCGGGAGCAACACCCGATTGTACGCCAGCACTTGTACGGACCAGACCATTGAGGCAACAATCAATGCAAGAAGGCTTAAATTTATCGCACACGAGGACTCTGGATAAGAAGTGGGCCCAATTTTTCTACGAGGCCAATATTCCGTTCAATGTCTCGAGGCTTCTTGCGTTTGTGGCTGCTGTCAAAGCCACGTCCGATTCCAAGTCCACATACACACCTTCGAGTTATTGCGATCTCCGCACAGGATTGCTAGAAGAGGCTATGTCCGACCTCACCCAAAAGGTGAATGAAAAGACAGGTGATTCTCTCCGGAAATATGGAAGCACTATATGTGTGGATGGTTGGAATTCTATTACTAATCGTCCACTGTTCAATGTCATGCTGGTCTGTCCTGCGGGGGAACAATTTTTGGGATCCGTTGACACAAGCGGGGAGAGAAAATATGCACGTTATCAAGCAGGGTTGTTGACGAGTTTCATCGATAAAATTGGAGCTGATAAAATTGTCCAAGTGTGCACGGAAAATGCATCTAACATGGTTAATATGGCCGATATTTTGATGGTATGATATCCCTATCTATATTACCAAGGGTATGCTGCTCATATCTTTGATCTCTTTTTGGAGGATTGGGGAAAAGAATCATGGATGAAACAACTAGTAAAAAGGGCAAAGTCGGTTGTGACGTTCATTCGTACACATCATCATCCCTCTGGCATTGTTTAAAAAGCATGAACCCAAATACAGCCTTAGGAACCCGGGTGAAACCCGCTTTGCCACAAACTTTTTGATGGTGGATCGACTGGTGACTGTGAGGGCGGATCTGGAGCAGGTGATCATTGACCCTCAATGGGATGCGTATGTGGGCACCTTACGCGACTCTCGTAAGTCCAAGTCTTTGAGCAAAAGTCGGAGGGTCCGCGCAATCATTCGCTCCGACGATTTCTGGGCGAAATGTGCAAATTTTGTGTACATGGTGGAGCCGGTGTTGATTGCTTTGCGGGAGTTTGATGGAAAACAACCAATAATGGGTAAAGCATGGTTGATATTGGAAAACCTTGAGAAGCACATGCAATCCTTGAGGCGTCATCCATTTTCTATGGACGATGATTTGGCGGCAAGGACCGAGGATGCTTTTTACGACCGCAAACGGATGGTTCGCACGGACTTGCATTATGCGGGGGCCTTGCTGAATCCATTCTTGCTGGACAATACGGATTTGAGAGACGATGTTGATGCCAAAGCCGGGCTTGTACGGGTCATCATGCAACTCGCGCCCTTGAACATGGCAGAGCGAGCGTTGTCCGAGTACCAGTGCTTCTCGGATCGGCATAATCCTTTCCATGACATGCTAGATCCAAAAACAATGAACATGTTATCACATGAATGGTGGGATCCGATTGGAGCTGGAGCAAGAACGTTAGCTCCCATTGCAAAGCGTATTCTTACTCAAGTATGCTCTGCCTCGTCCTGTGAGCGGAACTGGAGCAGTTACTCGTTTGTTCACACAAGATTCGCAACAGGTTGAATCCTGCCAGGGCTAACAATTTGGTTTATGTCTACACGAATTGTAGGCTACTGCGAGAGAAGATAGCAAGTGACGCATCTGCATGGTACGAGAAGAATCTGCCGTCCAATCTAGCAGCAATGATGACACTAACGCCGCGAGGGACTCCGACTCCGACGGTTGGGATGGGTCCGATGATGTGGGCAATCCTCTACATGACCCATATGAATTTAATGACGATGATGTTGCAATGCATCCATCTTTCGATGACCTTGTTGTTGATGAACTGCGACATGGTGTCATCCCAATTGCGGACCTCCTTCCCCCAATGGAGCACAATCTCAACAATGAAGTTGAGGTCAACTTTTCCCCACCACGAGTTCCACGGACTGCGGGAAATGTGCAGGTCGAATCGTCGGATGATGACAACCAGCCGTTGTCATTCCTTCACCGACATCATGCCCCTGTGAACCGTGCTTCATCTCACCCCGCTCTATCTCATGTTTCTCTTTCTCAAGCCTATCCATCCCATGCTGGTCCATCTAGTCTCTCTCCCCCTCATGTAATTCCTTCCATCGCTACTCCGATCCTGGGAGATGGTTCTTCTGTTGCGGGACTTTTGCAAGTCGAACCATCGGATGACAATGACCGGCCATTGTCGTTTCATCTGGCCCGACGACGTCCGCATGTGAACCGTGCTCCATCAACCCTCGCTGATCCATCTCATGCCCCTTCCTCTCATGTCGGCCCCTCTGATGTACGTGCGAGTAGCCTTCCTCATACGAGACCTGCTCCAAGGCCACAAAATCCGGGACAAGCCCAGAAACGACAGAGAATTGTGCAACCTTTTGTTGGTGACCGACCTGTGAACAGGTCTGATACCCTAGATGGTATTCATGATAGGAGTGGAAATCGACCAGAGAGACAACTGAACGTACTCCGAGGACGACTACAGGTCCAACGGCCAGTTGCCTTTGGAAACGAAAGAACAGATGGAGATCATGATTCTAGCACTGATCATGGGAACGGGGGTGAAGTGAGTGGGGACGAAGATTTTGTACTAGGTGTGAGATCATACCATCGTCGTCGTGCCAGACGGAATTAGGTATAGCTATAACTTCTGTCACATGATGTGTAGTATGTTTCTATGGATATCCATGTTTCAGTTTGGGTACATGCATACATGTACGGAAATAAAAATGATGGAATATGTGTACCCAAGAAAGGGTTTGGTGGTTGTGCGTGTGTTTGTGTTTCGTCATTACCTTTATATTGTTGATTTCCTATTATGGTTTCGAAAGCCACAAAGGGCAGGTGCAGCTCCCAACATTCATCTTCTCCTTCACAAATCCATGGGGAGTCGATACATGTGCTTTTCATCTGCCTCTCCAAACATACATAGAGGTGCAAGGGGACCAACCTCCTGGTGGTCGCATCTATTTTTTTTTAAACAATTGTGTGACCACCAGTAACGGTCGTCGCAACTGTTAAAATAAAAGAAAAATGTTGCGACCACCCCCCTGCTGGTAGTCGCACCTATTTACTGATTTACTGATTACCCCTACTGGTGGTCACAGATATTATTATTATTATTATTATTTTTGGAAACACCATGGAGCGACAGCTCACAAATCAGGCCCCTTAGTAGTGAGAGGAGAAAATAACCTCTTTCATTTATGTGCCAAGAGGCGTAGGAATGGGGCACCACACACAAACCATACCACACCCATCAAGTAGCAAGATTTGACCCCAGAATCGTCCGGGTCGCACTCAGTGCACTTAACCAACTAAGCTACTGACTGTTGGTAGATATTAAAAAATCGGAAAATTATGCGACCACCCCCCTATGACCACCCCCCTGCTGGTGGTCGCATCTATTAAAAAATAATAAATTATGCGACCACCTCCCTGCTGGTAATCGCACCTATTAAAAATAAAAAAAACTGCGACCACCCCCCTACTGGTGGTCGCACCCATTAAAAAAATAAAAAAAATTGTGACCACCCCCCTGCTGGTGGTCGCACTCATTAAAAAAAATAAAAAAATCTGCGACCACCCCCCTGTTGGTGGTCGCACCTATTAAAAAAATAAAAAATCTGCGACCACCTCCCTGCTGGTGGTCGCACCTATTAAAAAAAATAAAAATTCTGCGACCACGCCCCTGCTGGTGGTCGCACATAATAAAAATAAAAATGCGACCACCCCTACTGGCGGTCGCAGCTATTACTAGCGTGCGTAGTCATGATGACAGCACGCGCCCCGAGTGTGGAGGGGGGGCTTATAAGGCCTTGGAGGCCATTCTCTCCCTCACTTTTCTCCACACTAGGACTTGGTGGGTGATGGGATGTTGCATTCCTTGTCATTGAGTCCAACTAGAGAGGGGTGCTATTGGTTGGGTGGGAGGTATTTTGGGTTGTTGGATTCTACGAATTCGATGCTGAGTACCTTCCGGGAAGCCCTCCTCTGGCACCCACGTTTTTTTCATTGCACATTGCGTCATTTCACTTAGAACTGCCGATGGAGTGACACGTGCCTCTAGTACTTGGGGAAGATTCATTAGGGAGTAGGATTAGGTATGATTTAGGAGGGTTGGGAGAGCATTTTTCTTAGCAAACTCCTGTCGAGTAGGGGTAAGCCAGAGCCATAAATGGCGGAGGAGGAAGACAGAGGAGGTCATCCCAGGGATGACGATAATGAACCTGGACCTCCCAAAAAAAAACCAAAAGGGGCCAGGCGTGAACTTCGTTGGGACATATACAATAACCCCAACATTCTTGCGGAACCAGGTTGGGAAGTTTGGAAGTTGGGGCAGCGGTGGTCGCTTGGTGACTGCAGGAAATTTGTGGACTGGTGTCACATAAATCGTTTGTGGCCCAGAGATAGGCATGATCCACAATCCAAACAAAATCAAACTAGCTTGCATTCCTGCGCCAACCCGCATTTCCGCCACAGGACAGAGGAGATACATACAACATTGTGGGATCAACCGCTCGTCAACAACAAGGTCCCGTATTTATTTGCAGCCATGTTGTACAAAGAGTTGATTTTATTGCGACCGGTGGATTAGCAAACTGCCACTGCGAGATAGCGTACTAGACTATACATGTTCTCTGATATCCCAGACTTGTATATACGTCAGGGGCATGACATCATACGGTTCGATGGAAACGATGAGGTGGAAGAAGGAGAAAAAGCGGATGGAAACGATGATGTGGAAGAAGGAGGAAATGCAGACCAACCTCCAGATTATACGCCGCAACAGGTCTCTGCAGCCGGGCCTCCAACGTCTGAGGTGGAGGGGGGCGAGGTACGCTCTCCATTGGAGGAACAGTTGGCCGCACATGAACAACACATCAAAGACCTGCAAGACATTGTTCATTTGCAACAGTGGCAAATAGCGAAGTTGCTGGAAAGAATGGGGTTGGGGACTCTCGACAGCGTACGCGGTGTGCTTCAGGACCCGAGGCCAATCACCAATGAGCAAGACATATTGGCGCATTTGAATATGCCACCAATGGACATTGACCGCATCATCGACGGGGTTGACTCAATCGGGCATGGGAATGAAGTGCAAACAACTGAACTGGACTCGGCGAGGGTTGAGGAAGAAAGACTTGCGGCGGAGAGAGCAAGAAAAGGGAAGGACCCCATAGTGGAAACTGTGGAATGTTCAGCCGTGCAAATTACATCGGCCCAAGAACAGGAATTAGAGCAGCTTGTGGGGGAACGCGAGCAAGCTAGGGTTGTTGCATATCGGTACTCAAATGCCATGCAAATCCGATCGTGGCCATGGTTGAAGGGGAATTGGCGGAATTGGGTGACATGGGCGGGCTATCTAGCATCGCGGGAAACACGGATAGAAGAAGCGTTCTCCTCCCTCCAACGTGCAGCACGTTTGTCGAATCGAAGTGTAGATAGCATCTATGTTAAGACACTGTGCGTGATGTATTCACGTCGAAGTACACTAGATTCACCACATAGGGTGATGTGGATGCCATGTTTGAGCACTGTGTGCATACAATTTCCGATACCAATAACAACATAAACTGGGATTTGGAAGTAGAGGAGGAGTGGGACACCAGGCCGAGGATGTCATCCTTCATTCATGAGGATCAACGGACGTGGATACCACAGAGCAATCCAGCATCATGGGTAACAGATGGTACGATGTGCACAATGTGCCTAAACCCTTATAGACCGGAGGGAGGTTATATGCTTGGTTCATGTGGCCATTTGTTCCATCCCGCATGTCTTATATCGGCAGCCATGCGAGCCAGCCAATGCCATGACTGCCGTGGACCAATCCATCGACGTTTCTACGAGTTGTTTGGGTTGCAAGACAATATGCCCACGGGATACGAATACAACCGGTACAACATGCCATTGGATGTATCGCCTTACGATTTTTTAAATTGGCGGCATTGGGGGGAGACAATGACATGGGATGCTCCAAAAGAGATGCACGCCTTGGATGCGAAGACGTTAACTATGGTTAAAGATCCGGTGACCTTTTGGGTGACATCCAACTAGGAAATAACCGTGCGTGTTAGAGGCATACGGGACCCAGTCCAAATGGAGCTTTTTTGCCGGAACTTGGGAGGGCATTGGAGCTATACCAGACAAAGATTCTTCCGACTGCCTAAGGATCCGTGGGTGCCAGCGGAAAACGACCCATACAATCGCGAACCGATTGGGAGAGACCTATTTCTGAGGGAGTTGGAGGCCGCTAGCATCCGTTGGGAGGATATGAATGAGACATACTGGGTGCCTCGTCGAGATGAAGGGCCATTTCTTCCAGAGTTGCGCAGAGACCCCCAGCAGGAGGAGGTGTTGGACAATTTCAAGGCTGCCATCACGAGTGTTGTAAAGTATTGGCAGAACACATGGCGTGACCAAGTTGCCCCTATTCCAGGGGTGTTCTTGCCACTTCCAAACATATCGGATTTAATTGAAAAATTGCATGCCGCCGTAGCAAGAGCGACACACCCGGCTCTGGCAAATGTGGAAGAGACTCAGCACTCGCCTAGAACGCTACGCATGATGGCAAGGGTGGACCACACAACACTGGGTCTCTCTTTGACCACTTGAGCCCAGGCTCAAGCTCTCCGTACTGGTGGAGGCACGTCCTCTACACCCGGAGCATCTTCATCAACATCTGGAGATGACGACAACGAAGTAATAAATCTAGATGAAGATGACTAAAAAGGCTATAAACGTAGGAAGTAGGCCAAAGGTCTCAGGTTGCGAAAACTTAAATGTGCAACCCACCGTATAGTCTACGCAATTTTAGGAAATATGAGGTTCATCCTTTGAACCATTTTTGAATGACCTCATACTTGTTCGGTACCTGTTTGACGGCATGTACAATATATTGGCAAAGTTTCAAAACAATCAAAAATTGCTGAATGAAGATACCATTGGTTCACCCATTGCAATATTTTAAATCGAACTCATACTTGTCCGGTACCTTTAAGAGGCCATGTACAATGCAATGGCAAAGTTTGAAAGCATTCAGAAATCGGCACATCAAGCAACCATTGGTTCCTCCTGTGAACCATTTTTGATTGATCTCATACTTGTCCGGTCCCTATAAGAGGCATGTAGAACATACTGGCAAAATTTCAAATCATTCAAATTTTTTTTGATCAAAGAACCTTTTGTTTATCCTTTTCACCATTAACGATTAATCACAAATAAATGAACTGACGAATAAATCATTTCCCTCCAAATGATTTTGGTTCGCTTTGAGACTTGGCCAGTATATTCAATGTACCATGGAAGAGGCCCCAAAGTAATATGAGATCAATCAAAATTCGTCAATGGGCCGACGGATGGTTGCCCATCCAAATGATTTTCGTTCGCTTTAAGACTTGGCCAGTGTGTTCAATGTACCCTCTGATAGGTCCCAGTGTAATATAAAATCAATCCAAATTCGTTCGATGGGCCAATGAGGCGTTCAATTGTCATCTGGTTTTTGTTCATTGCGAAAAAGAAATCTTGCAATGCGTGCACGGCTATTGCACCCATTGAACGAATGTGGTTGAAGCCCCTCTTTTGCCCGCATGTGCTTGAACATGTGTGCGACACATGTGCGGAGACACAACAGACGAATAAATCATTTGCCTCCCCATCGACACCAAGCCATTCCATAATGTAATTGAAATCAAATTAATTTTAAGCCAATAAATAGGTTTGCACTGCCTTTCATTGGGGGTTTCTGGCACATATCGATTTTGTTTTTGGCTCAATTTGGTTCTGCGGCTTCCAGGATCCCACCACTACTCCCCCGCCAAAATTTGGACCAATAAAAAATGCCCCAAAAAAAAAGTGTTCTCTTCGCTCACTATTGCATAACTCTTTATGAAGAGTGAATGCAGTTGAACACAAATCAAGTTTGGAGTGCAAAACAAGGAAGAAATTGTGGTTTTGGGTCCAAATGAATTATGTTCGCTCCCAAATTTGGTACGCACGTTTCATATGGCTACATTACACGCCCCATTAAAAAACGGAATGAAAAAAAAAATCGTGAGCACACGAAACAGAGTCCAACAGGTCCCAAAGCAATAGCAGATCCAGCAGAATACATTCAACGGGTGAACGGATGGTTGCCAATCCAAATCATTTTTGTTTGCTTCCAAACTTTTCCAGTACGTTTGAGACACCTTCTCACAGGAACTGGACTAATATCAGATCAATCGAAATTCATTTGATGGCTCAACGGATGGTTGGCCATCGAGATGATTTTGGTTCGCTTTGAGACTTGGCCAGTATGTTCAATGTGCCATGGAAGAGGCCCCACAGTAATATGAGATCAACCGAAATTCGTTCATTGGGCTGACGGATGGTTGCCCATCCAAATGATTTTCGTTCACTTTGAGACTTGGCCACTGTGTTCAATGTACCCTCTGATAGGTCCCAGTGTAATATGAGATCAATTGAAATTCGTTCGATGGGCCAATGAGGCGTTCAGTTGTCATCTAGTTTTTGTTCATTGCGAAAAAGAAATCTTTCAATGCGTGCACGGCTATTGCACCCATTGAACGAATGTGGTTGAAGCCCCTCTTTTGCCCGCACGTGCTCCAACACGTGTGCAACACATGTGCGGAGACACAACAGACGAATAAAACATTTGCCTCCCCATCGACACCAAGCCATTCCATAATGTAATTGAATTTAAATTAATTTTAAGCCAATAAATAGGTTTGCACTGCCTTTCATTGGGGGTTTCTGGCACGTATCGATTTTGTTTTTGGCTCAATTTGATTCTGCGGCTTCCAGCATCCCACCACTACTCCCCTGCCAAAATTTGGACCAATAAAAAATGCCCCCAAAAAAAAGTGTTCTCTTCGCTCACTATTGCAGAACTCTCTATGAAAAGTGCATGAAGTTGAACACAAATCAAGTTTGGAGGCAAAACAGGGAAGAAACTGCGGTTTTGGGTCCAAATGAATTATGTTCGCTCCCAAATTTGGCACGCACGTTGCATATGGCCCCATTACACGCCCCATTTACACATAGTCCAACAGGTCCCAAAACAATAGCAGATCCAGCAGAATACATTCAACGGGTGAACGGATGGTTGCCAATCCAAATCATTTTTGTTTGCTTCCAAACTTTGCCAGTACGTTCGAGACACCCTCTCACAGGTCCCGGACTAATATCAGATCAATCGAAATTCATTTGATGGCTCAACGGATGGTTGGCCATCGAGATGATTTTGGTTCGCTTTGAGACTTGGCTAGTATGTTCAATGTGCCATGGAAGAGGCCCCACAGTAATGTGAGATCAACCGAAATTCGTTCAATGGGCCGACGGATGGTTGCCCATCCAAATGATTTTGCTCGCTTTGAGACTTGGCCATTGTGTTCAATGTACCCTCTGATAGGTCCCAGTGTAATATGAGATCAATCGAAATTCGTTCGATGGGCCAATGAGGCGTTCAGTTGTCATCTGGTTTTTATTCATTGCGAAAAAAGAAATCTTGCAATGCGTGCACGGCTATTGTACCCATTGAACGGATGTGGTTGAAGCCCCTCTTTTGCCCGCACGTGCTCTAACACATGTGCGGAGACACAACAGACGAATAAATCATTTGCCTCCCCATCGACACCAAGCCATTCCATAATGTAATTGAATTTAAATTAATTTTAAGCCAATAAATAGGTTTGCACTGCCTTTCATTGGGGGTTTCTGGCACATATCGATTTTGTTTTTGGCTCAATTTGGTTTTGCGGCTTCCAGCATCCCACCACTACTCCCCCGCCAAAATTTGGACCAATAAAAAATGCCCCAAAAAAAAGTGTTCTCTTCGCTCACTATTGCAGAACTCTTTATGAAGAGTGCATAAAGTTGAACACAATTCAAGTTTGGAGTGCAAAACAGGGGAAAAACTGTGGTTTTGGGTCCAAATGAATTATGTTCGCTCCCAAATTTGGCACGCACGTTGCACATGGCCCGGGGGCTGCTATTTCATGAGCCATGAGCCATGAGCGGCATGAGCCATGAGCAGAGTCGTAAGTGTGGAAAAAAACATGAGCAGCACTATTTTCCGGAAATGGGTGTCCGCGGAAATAGGGTTTAGGGTGCCACGGTCATAGGGGGAGAAGGACCTCCCGATGAAGGAGGTTCGACAATGTTATTTAGAATTATATATTGAAAGGCAATGTTTCGCGAATGGTAGGGTGGTACTGCTATGTACAATGGGGGCCCATTTCAGCCTACCAGCCACTTGCAAAATCCACCCACACTCCCAATCCCAAACGAAATGAGCAATGACGCATTCTGGGAACGATGGACACATAATAGAATAAAAAGAGGGCACAATGAGGTTTTTATTGATCCACATGAATTGCATTTGAAGCACGTCTACTGTGCTGATTGTGCAATCAAATCTTTAGCCCTGTGCCTACTGAATACAAGTCACGTTGTCAATGGGACTTCGACTGCTCTCAGAACTAGCTCATGAGTCATGGGGCTCCTCCATGTAAAGTCAATTGCAGCCGTTGTACCGCCCCTAGTGATGTTCACCACAATGTCCTGCCCTTCAATCATACCACCATCGAATATGGAAATCTTCACGTTTTCGTCGTCCACACCAATGCGAATGTCCCCATACAATGGAGAAGAGGAGCGCACTCCTTGAGGAGAATAGGTCTCTCCGATGGAGTCCACCCACGTCCAGTGGCAGCAGTTCACATCGTATCTTGCAAGCAGGAGTTCGGCAGGGGGTCGGACATGTACTCAATCCTGGAGGTGAAACGAATGACTGGATATGACTACATCCAAGGTAGCAGGTTTCCAGGGCAAGGCAGCGAATCCGATCGTTGTTACATTTTCAAAATGTCGACGTGTGGGCCTGGGAGTGGAGTCGACTTGGTCACTCGCATGACAACTGGAAACTTGTCGAATGCTTGGGTGATGTTTGATCGCATCAAGCGAATTACAAACCATCAGTGGGTGACTATGGGTGCGCATGTTTATGACTATCACTCCAAGAGGCTCATGACGATTGCAATCTGCGAGATGAAAGGGGAGGACACACAGTCCGAGATGCATCTGTGGGAGGGCATAAACGAGCAGATGGCAAGGGCGGGATTGCCAGAGCCCAATTTCAGGGGATTCATGGCAGACAACGCTCAGGCCAACTGGACAGCGGTGCGGCGTGTGTACGGTGAGGACCCCAATGTTCCAATGGAGGGGAAAGAGAGATCCTGTGGATTCCATTGGATGCAGAGTCTATCCCACTACACTACCAAATTTGTTGCTAGCTCATTCCAGGCTGAACACCGTGTCCTTTGTACGGCGTGGAAGGATGCACCCACATTTGATGACGCGGAGGTTAAGTTTGCTATCATCGAGGCTTGGTGGAACACGTCAGGTGTAGTGGAGACAACCAATCTGGGAGCATTGCACAGCTGGTTGGGGTGGTGGCATTTTCGGTATCGACAGTTCGGACAATACATGCGGGAGGTAGGCTGCTGTCAATTTCGTTCATTTGTCTTTCTGTTACGGACATTTCAATGCACTTCGGATGAACTGTACAATCCAGAGCTCGACAGAAGTGCCCCCACCAGGATTCGGGCGTGTGTATCAGATGGCCACGGCGGGCTCAGCTGTTCGCAATGAGGTGTACACCATCACCATTTCAGAATTACCCACCTGCAATTGCACCGACTTCCAGATCATGGCGAACAAAGGGGCATCATACTGCCCTTGCAAGCATTTGTACTACGTGTACCTAAAGAGACTCCGTTGTAATTCCACAACTCATCAATTCATACATGCACCAGGGTTGAGCCCCCAGGAGGTTCACACTCTTCTGAATATGGATCCAGGGGACCAGTGAGCTTGGCTTGCGGTCCACATACAATGGTACGCCCATCCTTTTCGGATAGTACAACTGTACTGCTGCCAGTACCTCAGACTCTGGCCATAGAAAGGTCCGACATATGTCTTGCCTACCAATAACCTGTTTTGCTCGAACTAAGATATTACTATATCGTTCACTTGTTTCCACGTGCATGTATTTTTGTATGTTGGAGGGTTCATGTTTTTCTGCTTTCCGAAAACTTGCTTTCCTCATTCGACCTCCAACAAGGAAATGCGGCGCCGCATTTCCAAGTATCGTCGTAGGTACTGGTAGAGGCGGCCTTCGCCAACACCAAACCGCTCCGAAATTTCGCACGTGCGAACCCTAATGCGGCACCTTATTTCCCAGTTAAGTTGCAAACCTTTCCCGCCGAATACTCGAAGAAGACAGAATTGTGAAGTACTGCAGACTGTATTGGTGCAGACTCCATTGGTTCAATCGCGGCAAAAGGGTCAGCTTCATTCCAATGTTAAGGCATGTAAAACCGCGGAATACTCTATACAGGCCAGTATGCGACGTCTTTTTGCAGTGGTATACTGGATTTCCCGTTGCACGGTCACTTATTTCCATGAGCGGATCTAAAAAACCATGAGCGGACTTGTTACTGACGACATATCTTCGCCGCATTACATGATCTGGAACGTCCAAAAACGGCAAGGTCAAATAAAAAACTATTATTTTAATACTTGTTTAATCTGCCGCATTTCCAAATTTGGAGGAGTCCGCTCATGAAATCCGCGTATCTTAGACTTCGGCTCACCGCTCATGCCGCTCATGCGGCTCATGGCTCATGGCTCATGGCTCATGGTTTCTGCTCATGAAATAGTAAACCTCACATGACCCATTACACGCCCCATTTTCACATATACCAACAGGTCCCAAAGCAATAGCAGATCCAGCAGAATACATTCAACGAGTGAACGGATGGTTGCCAATCCAAATCATTTTTGTTTGCTTCCAAACTTTGCCTGTTCGTTCGAAACACCCTCTCACAGGTCCCGGACTAATATCAGATCAATCGAAATTCATTCGATGGCTCAACGTATGGTTGGCCATCAAGATGATTTTGGTTCGCTTTGAGACTTGGCTAGTATGTTCAATGTGCCATGGAAGAGGCCCCAGAGTTATATGAGATCAACCGAAATTCGTTCAATGGGCCGATGGATGGTTGCCCATCCAAATGATTTTCGTTCGCTTTGAGACTTGGCTAGTGTGTTCAATGTACCCTCTGATAGGTCCCAGTGTAATATGAGATCAATCGATTAATCATGAATGATCCAACAGGGGAACTGTTGGTTCACCCTTGAACCATTTAACATTGACATCATACTTGTCCAGTAACTTTAAGAGGGCATGTACAAGACACTCGCAAATTTTCAAATGAATCCAAAATCATTTGGTAGGGGAATGATTGGTTCACCCATAGCCAATTTGCAAGGGCTGAAATTGCCATTTATGGGGTTTGAATTGCCAATTTCAGGGGCTAGACTTGCAATTTGAGGGGTTGAAATTGCCATTCCAGGGCTTTACTTGCCAATTTCAGGGGCTGCACTAGCAATTGCCATTTCACAAGCTAAAGTTGCAATTTGAGGGGCGGGAATTGTCATTTCAGGGGCTAGAAGTGCAATTTGAGGGGTTGGAATTAAATTTCAGGGGCTTCAATTGCAATTTGAGGGGTTGGACTTGACAATTTCAAGGGCTCAAATTACAATTTGAGGGACGGCCGGGGTTGGTCATTTTAGGGACTGACATTACCAATTTTAAGGGCTTGAATTGCATTTTGAATTGTAATTCAAGGGTTACAATGGGCCATTGGGGGGCTAGAATTACCAAAGCAATGACATCCAAAGTAATATAAAATCATTTGATAGCAGAATGATTGGTTCACCTTTTCAACCATTTTTTATTCACGTCATACTTGTCCAGTACTTGTAGGAGGGCATGTGGTTGACACTTGCAAAGTTTCAAAGCAATGTAAAATCATTTGATAGTGGAACAATTGGTTCACCCTTTCAACCATATTCTACTGACCTCATACTTGTCCGGTACCTTTAAAATGGCATGTGAAAGACACTTGCAAAGCTTTAAAGCACTCCAAAATCATTTGATATGTTCATGATTGATTCACCCTTTCAACCATTTTAGATTGATTTGAAACTTGTGAAAGACCTGTAAGAGGGTATGTACAAGACACTTGCAAAGTTTCAAATCAATTTAAAATCATTTGGTAGGGGGACGATTGGTTCACCCTTTCAACCATTTTAGATTGATGTCATACTTCTCAAAGACGTGTAAGAGGGCATGTAGAAGACACTTGCAAAGTTTCAGAGCAATAAAATATCATTTCATCGGGGAAATTTCCGTTCACCATTTCATCCAATTTTGAATTGAACTGGATTTTTACTAAATAAAATGATTTAGAGGGCATAAGATTGTGGGGCGCAATGAGTGTGGGGCGCAATGATTTTGTTTTGGCTTGATTTTGTTCTGTGAGTTGAACCCTCACACCCACGAATCTTGAAGAGTGACAGTGTACACCGGGTCAATGGGTGAACCAATCGTTCCCCTGCCAAATGATTTTAGATTGATTTGAAACTTTGGGAGTGTGTTGTACATGCCCTCTTAAAGTTACCGGACAAGTATGAGGTCAATCTAAAATGGTTCTAAGGGTGAACCAATAGTTCCCCTATTTAATGATTCATGATTGAAAATTGGTTGAAATGTTTAACGAGTCGTTCAAGGGGCAAATGATTATTTCTTCGCTTGCAACTTTGTGTACATGATTTGTACGTACTTAAGCACATATGGACCAAAGTTGACTTCAACAAAGTTGTTTGAATTGGTTATTCAAATTCATAAGGAGAAACAACCTTTCGCCTGCACATGAATTGTTTTTAATTCCATTATGAAGCCATATGCTTGATAACAACATGAAGAGTTGCATGCAAAATATCACCATGAACAGACATCGTCTGTATCCAAAACACATTTTATTCCCTCATTTGCACTCCAAGGTGAAGTTATCTTCAACTTCATGCACTCTTCAGAGAGAGTTCTGCAATAGTGAGCATAGAGCAAAGGATGAACGTTTTTTTCCAAACATTTTTCTTTGGTAGATTTTTTGGCAAGGATGTGGCCCATGTGCCATGGCTAAGTAACAAACCATTAAAACATTATGGTACGAGACAAACACAATTGAAAACAACATTTATTCAAACATGATGTACAGTCAGAGGTCTGCAAGTTTCTCTCCACCCTCCAGCAATTTTTGGGCTTAGGCCAATTGAATAGCCCTGTCATGAAACGCTTCACAACATTTTCTAGTTTGTACCGCAACTCTACCGTGTCTACAGTTTTCCAGAGCGGAAGCAAAACAAGTTCCAGTAGACATATCGTTGAACAGGCTTGCATCGAACGTGTTACCCCCATTTATTGTCTGGGCTATCTTCCCAATTGCAAAGGTCTCCGATGGCACGGTTAGAGGGGGCATACGAGGTGTGTCATTTGACTGGTTGTTGGCTACATTATGAACAATTGCAATTTCAGGTGCAATCCACCATCTATGTGCGAGAGTCTTTATCATCTTGTCTCTGCTCTCGAAAATGTACAACGTGGTTTTGGGGTCATCCGTCGTGGAGGCCATCCCCCAATCGCATACCCCGATGTACACATCTTCAGACCCTTGTGGAAAATGCAACAAGATGTTGTCGGGGGACATGTCGTTGTGCAAGAGGTGGTGATTATTGAAGTTGAGCATGATGTGCAAAAGCGCCCATGCCAATTGGGTGCGATTCTGTCGAAATCGAACCAGTCGGTTGACCTCCTGCATTTCCTGCTCCGTCCCCCGTCGTTCCATTAACTCCCTGTTATCCCGATCATTCCCCCATTTCTTGTCAATACTCAACCATGATCGTATGGTCCCCCCATTCCACCAATGTGTGTAACCTTTGGCATCGCAAGATGCCACAATGCCCAGGGCGGAGCCCGTGCGCGGCGCTGCAGTCGTCGTGGGGTCGGCGCATCCGGCGCAGGGGTGGCTATGGGCGTCGCTGACCCCCACTAAATGCAGTAGTAGAGGAGTCCGAGTCACCAGCCGAGATTTCTTCTCGTGTATGTTTCTTAAGGAGGGGACAATTGGCCTTCATGTGCCCCTCCCCATTGCAGGCATAGCAAATGATAGATAGGTTCTCCTCCTTAATGGCAACCACAATGTATAAATTGTCCAGTGTAGGTAGTTTGATGGACGATCCAATGTGAGCAGTATCAAGCATAAGGATCACGATTTTTGGCACACCGTTGTCTTTGCTGTAGTCAAAGTTGATGGATACACTGTCCACACTATGCATGGTTTCTTCAACTGGATCATAAACATTGATTGATCCTATGTAAGTGCCAAAGCTGGATCCAATCTCAGGATGTGAAGTCAAGTATGTAGCTGGTAGGAAAGGAATTGCTATTACGTGCGGCTTCCATGAGATGCCCTCTTTATGCCCCCAGTCTTGGGCCCAGGGAAAGTAGGAATGCTTTGCTTGTTGATTTAATGTGGGCAATGAATCTCAAGGCCTTTGCCGCATATGCGGGAGCAGAAGAGTATGGCATAAAAACCTCTCCCCCTTCTCCCCATCGTAAGACAGAAATGCTGTGACAAATCACTTTCTCCACCCCCCCCCCCCCCCCCCCCGCCCCCCCCCATGTTCGACTACCCACCTTCTCACCCAGACTCTAGACGAAATTTCCCTAACTCAAATTTACCAGGTGGCCATCTTGTCTTTGTTAAGAACAAGAATAGGCTGATTAGAGTCATTATGCAAGACCGAGTCGTCCCAGAGGATCTCGGGAGGGACAGGGGTCGAAGGGGGCGGAGCGGTGCTTGCAGGACCCTTCCCCAAGATAGATCCACCTGAGATCTCTGTGTTTGGGGTTTTTTTCAAGCTCCATCCCCTACCTTTCCCACTTCCTCCTGAGGACTGACCTCCCCGCCTTCCTCTCTTACTGATTCCCCCACAAGATGCCATATAGACAAGCAAGACTTGCAAGAGCACACATACAATGTGAGGGATACTGAAACAAGACCAAAACCACCAAATTGGGAGGATATGTGAGTGAGTGTTCCGAGGAGGGAGCACTGGAGATTGTTGAGCATCATCCAGTCTGACACCCCCTACACCTAACAATGTAATCGATTAGGAAGGGAGCATTCCATCTATCCTGAAATGCAGAATGAGATTGCAGCAGGGGAGTAATCAGTGATTGTCAGGGGTGGCGGCTTGAGGATACCACCTTGCCAGGCCTGGAGGACAATGTGAGATTAAGTTGGCCGCCCGCTCCTCTTTCATGTATATTTATGTTCTGTGTCACATTGTGGCCACCCACATCATTTTGCATTGCTTTACGTAAGACTGCAATTACTGGTGCAACTGCTTTTGTTCTAGTTGTGCGGCTCATGCGAGGATGATTTCATGGGCACTTGAAAACTGATGCGTGGAGTGTATGTTGATTGCATCTGAGTGATCTGCGTGTAATTGACAGGCAATGGGGATTTAAGTACCCATTAATACATCATAGACTTCAGCATGCAATAGCTCTTCATCATGCTCTTTAGCATGATTGCAAAAGGTTGCACACCTTTTGGCTGTCGGATCACATGATTCATTATGGGAAGGGATCGCTGCTAGCCTACAGCTCCTGCCCAATCAAAATGCAAAAACTTCACCGGTCGTTCATCCTCAGTTTTGGTGGCATGTTGTACTCAGCAACCAGGTCTTTTACACAATCGTGCAATGCTTGCAGCAACCATGTCAGGTGCAGCATGAAAGGTTGGCTCTTGACCCAACTGCAACAACAAATTCAACATATCTGTTAAAAGCTCATACTGAACCCTCACACCCCAAATTGCAGGCTTCATTCTAGAAACAAAGAACAAGTCCAAAAGTTGCCTTCAACGTCGTGTCTGTCGAAGAATTAGATTTCTTGACCCAGCGCCCCGTAGTCCCTAAACCAGTGCAGCAAATAGCTCCTTCAGCGGACACAAGCCGAAGGAGCTCTTTGCTGGTATAGCCCTGGACTTTGGGGCACTGAGGAGTCGGATACTCTGAAGCTCCATGGAAGAATGATCGTCAGAAGTCTTCGCAGCAAAATAAGACATTGCCTTGCTGCAAAACTAGTGCAAAACTCTTGCACAAGCTGCATAATATCTGACCTCAAACATGTGCAAACGGCATGCATGTGACTTTGCAACTAACCTAGGTCTATGCAAAGACCATCACAATCTATCAAATGCCACCATAGCAGAATGTAAGTGGCGTTCGCCTGTGTTGCCTCACATCTGTAATTCAGAAAAGCTGGAAACCCAAAGGCTGGCTTATTCCCCCGTCAAGCAAGCCTAGGAAAGTGATTCTCGGCCTGTTGTTGAACTCTAGAAGCCAATGGCTGATGAAGCAACAATTCTTCCAAGCTGCCAGCAAAGGATACCAATAAGCTGATCTATCAACCTTCACTGCTTTCAAGAAGAGAGGAAAGGCGACAGGCTACCCCGATCCCAGATCAGGTAGGGAGAAAGAATCTGTGATCAGAGAATGAAAGAGGGAGAAGCAACCCTAATCGACGAAGCTTAGAATTGTCAGGATGAAGAACCCTTGCCACCTACAGCCCTGCCGCTACAAAATTCACTCCGCTCGTGCGTAACCTAACTTAGAATCAAATTAAGATTAAAACAACGCACAGCGAAAAGAGGAAGGAAACATACAGGAACGCGGTAAACGAAAGGCTCGAAGGAGAAAAAAAAACGGAAGGCAAAGCAAGGGAGGAGAGAAGACGATAGGACAGCGGTGGCAGCGTTGTTTGCGACAAGGAGGTTGGCAAGGTGTAGCACACGCCTCGATAAGGTACTCACGAATAACATGTGAAAACTTGAAATACGGGGAATGTGAAAATGTGCTTATCCTTGCAGCCAGGAGCCGCAGTTTATGCCAGTCAATGCAGTTGGTCCAACAGCTTGTCAGGCATGTTCTCTCTTATTCACGGGGCTCTGATGGACTGTGTATGTGTGTCTGTCCTATGCTCGACAACTTGCAACAATATGGTCTGTCCGGATCGATTGTGATCCGTGTTTGTCAAGGATAGTTTGGAAACTGCCGGAAGGGCTGGAGGGTTGCTGATTGTGCAATCTGCATTCTATGTGCAGATGCAGTGACTGCATATTTAGAAGAGGAAGGCAGAGAACGTGAGAAGATGTGATTTCAATCCCTACGCCATTTTTCTCTTTACTAGTTTTGGTTGCCGGCAGGCATTGAAGAGGCACTGCTATTTGTCAGTCCAAGGAAGACCCTTCTGTTCTGGGCCAGCTAGATTGTGCAATAGCCAAGTCTAGTTGGAGCTGATTCAGTATGACAGATTCGTCATGAACCCCTGGACAGATCTCTTGAAGCGCGATGAACATGGTCCATTGTGAAGGATTCGTGATTAAATGATCGATTGACAGCCTTGGGGTAGGTTGCTTTCAGCAGAGGCAAAGTAGTAGTGTGGACGTCTTGGCCGTACACATGGCTACCTTGCGGATGGCATTGTGTACTTAGTCACTCCCAGTGGGATGTTTTATAACTGGGCAGCATGACTCACATTGAACTGAGGTTCATTGGTTCTAGAGGGTTGGCCTGAGGAAGAAGCAAAATTCTGCAATGCTGACAAGTGAAATCACTTTGATGACACTTCTTCACCCTCTACGGAGTCTTCTGATGGGCCCTCCCTCTGTTCTTAGTGGCTTACTGGATATTGTTAGAAACAGATAGATGGGCAGATATAAGTCATAGCAATGGTGTGCTAGGTATCTGAAGTCCTCACTGTCGTTTTTTGAACTTATCATCTGTGCCTTGGTGGTTGTGAGAACCCATGAAGCAAGAGCCACCATTGCCCTCAAACCGTAGGTTCTTGCAACAAGTGAGTCTTGCTAACAAGGAACTGTGTATGACAAAAGTAGACAAAACTGAGGGAGTCAGGTCCTAACACCTGCGTTGGGGTATCAAGTTCATTTCAATACCTCACATATTATCCTACATCAGATGGATAATGAAGTAAAGATATTTATGATTGAGTACATAAACCCACCCCTGACAGGGGGCAGTGCCTGCAAGGGGAGGTAACACTTATTTGCGTTGGCTTCTGGAGTTCTCTCTTTCTCTCTCTTGCTCTTGAGTGTATAAATTGGAACAGGAACGTCTCAATGTTAACATACGTGCGTGACAAACCTTGGCAACTTTCTGGTTGTCTTTACTGATGCGTCTTGTGGCTTTGCGAGCTAATATCTGAGTTGAAAACATGCCTTTGGCATCTGACAATAATTCTGGATATGTGCATAGAAGACCTGGACGAAGACCGTAGAGTTGGTGGCGGGGGAATTGACAATGAGGGGAAGGAAGATAATCTCTGGAACACTTGGAGCCAGCTACCTCAGAGGTATGTTTGCATTCTACCCTAAGTCTTGTGCAAATGGGTTTTCGCTTATCTAAGGTGTGAATCCTTGTTGATCATGTTCTTGAATAGACTCTCCACTCTAAAAATCCATTGGCTGCTTCTTAATTCTTAATTTCTGTCGTTCTGTAGGGCATGGAGAAGAAGGAAACGTTTCTAGAAGTAACCGCTTGGCAAGCCAGGATAGAGCATTCCAAGGGTAGACAGGTTTGTGCCATAAGACTATTGGGCTCATTCCAGTGGAAACCTTTGCACCAATCTGTTCATGTCTCTATATATGAAAGCTATTTCCTTTTGATACGAGTGGGTGGATCTTCTCTTTCTTTTCTTGACAACAGTAGGTGGTTGGATGTAGGGAATGAGAATTTGCACCATCTGCAAGGGGTATCTAATTTCTTCCTTTGTCAATTTCTTTCTCAAGCCGTCTTAACCCTTAAGTGGTGAAGTGGTATATCGACCCATTTTGGGTCGGTTGGGTTAGCTTAACCACCATAACTTCCTGTGGTTAAGGCTGATTGGCCCTTTTTTGGGCTCAATCGACAGATATCGGGTCCCCCTTCATATGGCATTGGCCAATTGGTCAATGCCTGAAGGGGTAGGGGTCTGGGCCAATTAGAAGGGGGCCAACTCAGCTTTTTGAGGCCATTTTGGCACCCTAACCTGCCCAAGTTGCTGACATGGCAACTGCGGTCAGGTTAGGGTGAATGAATGATACCCCATAAAGGAATGGCGGCACTCTTCCCCAAACCCAAAGATTGCCCGGCGGGGGTATGATATCCGGCGCAGGTCTGGGTATTCCTAGGCCTGCGCCCTAACCTGAGATCGATGGAGATGGCAGCTCCGGCCAACAGCAGGGCGCGCTGGAGGGAGTGCAGCCGCGATGGCGGCAGAGCTCGCGGCTCGAGAAGAACTCCCGTGAGGGGTGGGCCACATCTTGATAGGGTTGAGGGTGGAGTTGGGCCCCCATGAAAGCAGGGCCGGATAGCCAGAGGAGCTCCCAACCCCGTGCCCTTCTGGGCTAGGGCTCCAAATATCCTAGGCCTGCAGGCTATAACATAGGTGTGCCATTTGAAGTCTTGGGCGGGGAACCCAAAGATGCGGTGGCATTGGCTGATTGGTCCCAAAGTTTTTCGGGGACTTCATATGAATGCCCATGACATTTCAACCGGAGGGATTAGGGCATATTTTGACATAATCCTCAGAGGGATTGACAGGCTGAATTTTTTTGGATAATCTTAGGAAGAGAAATTTTGGCCTGCCCAAAGAAAGTGGCATATTTTGACCCCCCAAATTGTCACTACAAAGGAGCCCACTTGAGAACATTTCAGGAAAAACTGAAAATTTTTGAGAATGTGTGTTATCAGGTGTGGAACAACATTCTTGAGACTCTAAAAAAGAAAATATTAAAACTGCCCAAATATGAGCAAAAAAACTGCTTTTTTTGGCACCTACTTCTGAGTGGAGATTTTTTTTTGTCCCCACTCTACACTTATAATCTTCAGATCTGGCGGTTGGATTTGATGAAACTTTTTGTGGTAGGAGGTGGGGTAGGTGGGAAGTAATTCCAACGGTCAGTTTTACAGGGACACAGAGATTCTCCAGATAAAAAAGTTTTTGTGGGCCAGGGTCATGTTTTTCCGCGAGAGGGTGAAAATGAGTTTTGGCACTTAAGGGTTAACTTTGAAGCATATCAAGTGACAATGATTGGGCCCCAAAAGAGTAAAGATAGAGCATGATGGTGTGCATATCCATGTCCCACTATGAATGCGATGTGATGGATCTTGAGAGCTCCCGCTGAAGACGAACAGGGCATGATGTCCCTACAAATGATTTCATTCGTATGCAGTGGTAATTTCTTAGTTGGAGTCAGTGCCTTTGTAAAGAATATTGTTGTCTTAAAGTTGAGTTACAAGATCCATCTGTGATTTGACTCTTCCAGCCTATTTAAAGACAGATGTAAGAGCATCTCCACCGGGCGTACACAACACTGCAACCTCCTACGGCCTCCAACACGCCCCCTCCCCCAGCAGCAACCCCATCAAACTACCCTGCACATATCTTTTTGGCTGACGTGCCTTGCTCCGGAGGGACCACCTGGACAGACGCCGCCTTACCATCACGCCTTAAATGCAGGCAGTCGTCTTGTTTGGTCTCTCCAGCAGGTTCTGGCCGGGCCTATATCCTGCACAAAAGTACGGCCCCCGGGGTGCGGATACCAGGGCCGGGGCATTTAGGGACCCGCGGTGGAGACGCTCTAAGGCTATCCGCATGAAAGTAGGACGCCTCATAGTGAAACAACATTGACACTTGCAAGTATGAGAAGTTATCCACGAGTTCTTAAAGAAATTTACACCACTAGTTTGGATCCATTGTTAAAACTTGAAATGTACTTCAACCCAAGTAGTTCGAAGTAGCATTTAATGGATCCATTAATTTGTAAGTCATACTGTCAATGGGGAACGGAAGCATACAAAGCTCAAAACCTTGGCAGTTTACAATAACCATACTGCAGACAACATGGAAATGTCTATTCTTAGTGGCTATCACAACCCTCAACCAATATTCTGCCGATATACAAAAAGGAAGCAATGGGTTGGTAATCCCCCATCATACACAAAAACCACCTCAGGTAATTCCCGAGGATTTGTTCATAGTAGCACTGTATGGCGCAACATGAGAAAAAGGAGTGAGGGCAATATATGGGACAGTATGTAACTTCCAGTTCATCTTCTACACACCAGAGAAATCCCCAATAGCAGGACTCTCACACTGACCATGCAGGTAAAACCTGGCCTTCGCAATCGCACAAGCCAAAACCATGGCGTTATCACTATTACCCCCTGCCCCAATAAACCAGTTCCATGTGATAAGGGACTGACAATTCTCTTACCCAATCTCCACACCTGAGACTAGGAGCTTCATAATATTGGCGGAGACCTATAAACTTCACAAAATCAGGATATCTGGGAGAAGGATTGAGCAACAATGGGAGAGCTTAGTGGGTCAGTCTAGATGCCCTGGTCGTAGAGATAATCCCCAAGCCTCTCCACCACCACGTTGCACTCACCTGGGGTGACAGGATCATCATAAATGCCAATACTAGTGCACTCAGTGTCTTCTTCACT
>CM060732.1:1218793-1265793 GCA_030704615.1 Takakia lepidozioides | reverse complement strand
TGTAAACGCTCAAGCTCTCCAGGACCTCAAACACCACTCTAAACTGGCTTAGGGTGGTTATTACATCCCCATGACCAGGGACATGCACAGAACCAAGGCGATGGGATGAAGCTGCCCCATCTTGAGAACTGATGGCGGGCTTCCAACTGAACGCAAAATCAAAAGGGAGAAGCTCGGCCTGGTGTACCACTTCAAGGACCAAGTGATATAATTGGACCTGCACCTGCTGGTGGCCGAAATGCCAAATGTACTACAATGTTTTTTTCCTTTTTGTCTCACAATTTCTAACTGCAACTCCGGATCAAAGCACCGCTGGTCATGTATGTAGAGCCTCACCTGGTCTTCCTTCGCTAGGCTGCAATGTTAATATATGAGATCACCCCGTCTCACAAACATTAATGCCGCCACTGTCGCCTAGACCTGATGCAAGACCTGATCGCAAAGCAGGCTACGCGGCTGGTCCTTCCCTGTGTACATCTATCTCAAGTCACACACGCCGCATCTCATGCTTCTACTGCTGATCAGCTTTTCCTTGCTGTACAGCAGCTTACGCACTTGCTAGAAAATCTAGCCTGACCCTGTCCATCCATTTGCTAAGATAAGAAAGCTTGCTTCCTCGCAATGTGCAGCTAGACAACCTCACATCAACCAGCCCACAACTACTCCTTCATAGTGGCTGGCTATAGTCCAATTTGACAGTGTACTTGAAAAACGGGCTGTGTTTCTTGTCTTTCCACACCCACTCCCCGGAATCAAATTGGCGAAGGTAACTGGTGCCTGAAGGAACCAATGCAGGAAGGGGTTGGTGTGTAGGCCGTTCACGAGAGAAGGGTTCACCTGGCCTGTTGCTAAGCAGAAAACCCTGATAGCATAGTATGGATTTTCCGGAATGTCAGCAAAGATTGGCCCGAAAAGGGAACCTGAGGGCCTGACCTTGAATTTCCAACCCTGCAGCAAATGGCCATTGCGAGAGACAGCAAACAATGCAGACTTGCTGCCCTGCAAATCGGAACTAACCCAAGCCGGGAGAGACCTAATATTTCATGGAAAGGAAGCCAGTCCCACTCATGCTGGCGGAATATCGCTGGTCACCAAATCCCAGCCAGCGCTTTACCTTCGGTGGAACAATCCAACTCACAAAGAATAGGCAGAGCAGAGGAGAGGAGAGGCTAGAGCAGAGGCTGATAGGTGGCAGACCTCCTAGCTCCCCAGCAGCCCGCCGTAGGTTGAACCTTCCACCCTGAGCCTAGCATGCTTGAAGAAGGGCGGGAATCTTCCAGCTCACTCCTTCTTCCTAGCCTCTACCAGCACCAGCGCAGGTATAAAACGGCTGTTAAGTAATGCTCAGCAGCCACCTGCAGTTGAGATAACATCAACTGCACCTTCTCCAATTGGGTTTACCAGCAACCTCATTTCCATTCGGTTGTGGCTCGACCTACTGTCGACTGCAAAAGACCATCGGATGCGCTGCAACACTACATCCCGAGCTTAGTCGAAAAGACTGAAACCCATGTCATCATCAGACTCCTCCTTCGCTTCCTCCTTTTCTCCGGCAGGTGCAGCAGCAGCACCTCCACCAGAGGAAGCCACCACAACCAGGGATGACACCACCCCAAATTGTTTGCACTTTGTGATCCAGCCACTCCCGACTGTTTTGGGTCCGAATCCAAAAGTTTACACGAGTCTCGTCTCCCTCCGTCCTAGTGAAAGAGAGTAGGGAAGCCAACTATCAAAGTCTTCAACCTCCACACCTCTTGGTTTTCAAACTCACGAGCAGAGACGACAACTAAATCTGCGCGCACAACCCATGGAAACAGCAGGGCCAGATGGACTCCCGCCCCCAAGATATATATTATAATAATGCTAAAACAAACATTGTATCTAGCTTAGCACCAGCACACTAGATAACGCTCATCTCTCTCGAGTGATAAACAAGCTAAAAAGGACACACACTCTCAACACAAGAAATATGAAATCCATCGCTATCACTCTTTAAAATAGAACTCGAGCCAGGGGCACCCCACGCTATGGGGACTCCACCCCACAACAACCTACACTCCCATCATAAGCACACTCAGATCTAAACGCATGAAGGAGCTCGGTCGCGCAGGCTCAACTCGAGAGAGATGAGCTGCGCGACTGCCGCTCTCTCTATAATCCAACAAGCATTCACCTTCTTGCCTCGATTGTCCCACCATTGACTGGGGTCAGAAAAGTGTTCATTCCACAGCTTGTCCTCGTCTCTGTTACTTGTTTCTGGATACTTTCCTGTTGTCACATCGGCAGTATCATGTCAAAGTCACTCCAAACTAGATTCACTCAACTAGCTAACTTGCAAAATTCAACATGGAAAGTTAGGGCCGATTCTAATAAGAAGGAAAAACAGGGTGAAATGTGCTGAAGAGGATGCTTTCATTAGCAGTGCCTGATTATATCAATTGTGCTACTGCTGCCAGTTGACCATCTACCCATGCAGGTTTCTGGTAGCTATTGATCCACAGGGAATCACACGTAGTATGGAGCTTGAAATCTGGCCCTCTTAGATGAATCTGGACCCACACTCTATCCTTGCTCCTTCAGCTATCCATGCCTCTGCACAAATCATGCATTCACCCTTTCCGTGCTGCTAGCAACTGACAATGAAAACCTAGAATTGTTCTAGGAAACACCCAACTCAACTTATCACACTAGTTCCTATGCTCAATTGCATTTGCTCCTCTGTAATCCAACAGGCATTTACCTTGGTAATTCCACTGTGGAGAGATTGAGTTAAGAATCTAAGGAATTCTTAGGGAACCAGGGAACAGGGAACCAAGACAAGTATTGAAAAAAAAAAAAAAAAAAAAAAGAGTTTTCCTTGTATTTGTTTTGTCTTGTTAAAATAAAAAATAAATAAAAAAAAACATGTGTTATGTTTAAAGAGCCTGGTTGGTCATATCTTTGTCAAATGAGCTCCGTTTGACCCAGTTTTTGAGGGGATAGCTGCAGAAAGGGGATATCTACCTATCTAGACCTGGTTTTTGTTTTTGGGACTCTGCTAAAAATCTATGGAATTTTTAGAGAGTGAGTGTGCCATGAAAGATCCACAATCCTGTTTCTAGAACCTGTTCTGGTCTACATGAGAGATAAATCTGGGGATGTACTCCTTGTATGGCTGGGGGGGATGAGGACGTAATTGAAGGGCAGGTCTCTTCTCTTAGCCTGTACACACAAGGGGACAAGATTTATGTTTCCCAAGGAACTCAGACTGATTTGAGTGGAGAACAGTTGGACGAGTTGATCGCATACTGGGAGTCAGGCTTTAGCAGTAGACAACAGACTGCTGTAGTTGGCGTTGAGGGCCTCAATATCGCTTTGGACAGTCAGAACTCTGTTGGAGCCAGCAGTTCTGCAGCTGTAAGTGAAATACTAAAGTGGGTGAAAGCTAGGCTTGGAACACAGCCAAAGACAGCCCCGGGGACCAAGGTATTCAGCCACAAGGCTGTGGTGTACTGGAGCAGAGGAGCAGGAGCTACACAAGTTTGTGCAATCAGACAGCGTTGCAGCCGGACACGCTCTGCACAAGGCAACCACGAGCGGGGGTTCATTAGCGAGGACAAGTTTGTTCTGTTTGAAGGAGATGCAGTCATTCGCAATGAGGACACCCGCAACCGTCTCAAAGCTTTCGAGTTGAGAGACTATCAGACCCTACCTTTGTTTTCTTTAGTGTTCAGTGAGCGGGAGATAGTAGAGTGTTGCTTTGTCTCTACCTGGCAGAAAGAGGAGGAGGGTTGGTTAGAGCGAGCTACTGTAGCTTGGGACAAGGTTAGTGGCAGGTTTCTGGACATAGATATACCTCCTACACCTTACCATCATGCAGAGCGAGGCACTTTCTTGGTGGAGGCCAGTCAGTCCGGGGTTTTGGGCTGGGATATTCTGCAGGATCAGCATTGCAGCTGGATTTTGGTGTGGGGGTGTTGATGTTTTGATTTCTTGTGTTTGGATCCCCCCCAACACCTGCATGCTTGACTGTGTGCCATGTTGGTTTTGTGTGGGCGTTTGCTTTCATAGGGATTAGGCCGGATTTGATCACCGGTCAATCCTAGAGTATGCTCTCGGTGGTGAGGCTGGAGTGATGACCAGCAAGACCACCAGTGTTTCTTCTATGGTGAGGCTGGGTTGATGACCAGCCAACCATAGGAGTTCTTGCGGTGGATGCAGGTGCAGGTGCCCTGAGCCATTGGGATATGACCCTTAGACCGCAACAGGTGCCCACCTGTGTCACTATTAGATTAGTACTAGAGCCTTATAGTGTCACGTGGAGGAGGTGCACATTGTGAGTGTCATTACGGAGTTACCCAAGGGTTTTGAGGGGAGTACGGCTACAGGCAGTAACAGTGAGAGTGGGTTCAAAAGACGAGGTATTCGGTTCAGACCACCTTCACCGCCACCCTCAACTATTGTAGAGTCAGACACAGACTCGGAGGCTTCATCAACAGGTGTGCAGTTTCATTCGCCATTATTGTGGGACGACATGGAGGAGATGTATGGAGCTACCAAGGGGCCTCGTAGGTACTCTGGAGCTGTGGGCACAATCGAGTTGGATGACTTTATCCAGGAGTTCGACAGCTGGTGTGATTTGCAGCAGATGCGCAATCCACAACTATTCACCCCATTCATGGCGTGGAAGGGACTGTTCCAGCATTTGAAAGGCCCGCCTATGGACGATTACCATGAGTTCAGGCGAGGACATGAAGCAGAAATTGAGGAGTGGAGGATGTATTGGTCACCTGACTACGTCTCCATTACTCGAGGCACGACGCGACCAGTAGCTGCATCAGTACCAATATCTCCCACTGCCAGCATTAGTAGTGGAGCAAGTAGTGCCGGTACTTCTGCAGGTGGTACCAGTTCAAAAGGTGTTACTACTTCTCCTGCCACGACTACAACACATGTGCCTAGATTCAACCCGGTGGTGGAGTTCTTCCAGGAGTTGCGGAGGAACTACCAAGGTGTACGGACAGAGAAGCTGCGAAGTTTGCAAGACTTCCAGCGCAAACCCAGTGAGAGCCTGCGAGAGGCGTACACTCGTATGAGGCGCTTGATAAGTGTGACCCAAGGGATTACTGAAGCTCAGGCAATCCAGTTTTGGTATGGAATTCTGGACAAGGAGCTCAAGAGAAGGGTGCGAGATGCAACCCTGTTACAAGCAGCCCAACCCACATTAGCAGATGTGTTTCTGCTGGCTGAGCGGATTGAGCTCAACATGGTGGAGGAGCGAGTTGTTACCATTGGATTTGGCAAGGACATGCCTGCACGAGGCGCAGCTGCCAGCCCACAGGCACAAGGGACTGCCCAACAGCGTGGTCAGGGGGGCAAGGTTTCCCAACCCAAGCATGGAGCTTACAGGGGACCTCAGGTGCAAAGGCCCGTGGCATCTTTTGCAGGCCAACAACAACCAGGGGTGATATGTTGGACATGTGGAGGACCCCATGTCAAGAGAGATTGCCCAGAGAGTGGCAAAAGGCCGGCACAAACACAGCCTGCACAGTTGCAGTGTGGGCATTGTGGCAAGTATGGGCATGGAGATGCCCAGTGTTATGACTTGCATCCTGAGTTGCGCCCAGGCCAGTTCCAAGGGAACAATGGTGGCCGGGGGGAGGTGGACCAGCCCAGAGAGGACGAGGTGGTCGGGCACGAGGTGCAGGCCAAGGGCAAGCTCAACATGGCCAAGGACGCGGAGGTCAGGGTGTTGACCAAGGCATGGCCAACCGGCTTCAGCAGCTAGAGCAGAGGCTCGCTGCCATGGCTACAGCTCAGGCGGTACCGGCTCCCAGGCGGGATGGTCCACCTCCTGTTCCTGAGGGAGGAGATATGGGAGGCATGGGATTCATGTGCGGAGCAGCACTACCACTAGCAGGTGGAGTCTGCTGCAGCCGTGACTCGAGGAGCAGCACGAGTTCCTGAGCCACGAGGTGCAGAGGTGGAATTGGATCCACAACGTGGGGAGGCAAGCCGTCAGGCGAGGCTTCCTCAGTCATTCACATTGGCGGAGACTGTGTCGACGCCATCCATGGCACCTAGTTCTCGCCCGACTGTTACCGAGGCGGAGGTTACTATGCCATTGGGGAGAGCTACACGTGCAGCACTGACACCTGCTACCAAGGCTAGTGCAGCCGGTGTGTTATTGGGGGCAGCCACCTCTGTGTGTCAAGCCCCACTGTTCTCGGCAACCATGATTGCGACGCCGGGGTAAGGCCAGCTGCAGTGTTCAGACTAGCAGCAACACTCTGTGAGAGTGGGGAGGTCACTTCATCTTCTGCGGAGTTAGTGGAAGGTGTAGTGGCAGAGGGATCCTCGGATTTGAGGGTCAAGACTGCCACGGCTGCGCCCTGGCAAGCTGCAGCTGCCAGGTTGACGGAGCTGCCAGCTAGGCCAGCCTTTGAGCGCGCCATGGTGACACCTGGAGTTGTCTTGTTAGACAACCAGGATGACATTTTCTCTTTGAGTGGACCGGCAAGCAAGAAGTACCGGCCACTGCGGGTCTTGTTGGACTCGGGAGCTCAGCCACTGATGTTGGGCAGAGCTGCTATTGCAGGTTTGGGCCTCATGGAGGCGGATATGGAGCCTTGTCCTTTCCAGATACAGACATCTCTGGGAGGATCAGAGCAGGCTCGGGGCATGACACGACATCAGTTGGCCATTAGACTGCAGCCGGATCATCCTACAGATGGCTCAGTGATGCGAGCCAAGGCCATTGTGACAGACGCGGTCTCTTACGATGTCCTCGTTGGTGGGGCAGTGTTATACCCCATGGGCTTCACCCTGGACTTTTGGGAGGAGTCAGCATTCTACAGGCCTGGATGGCAGTCAGGGGATGGTCGTCGTGCACAGCTCCCTGTGACATTCATTGGGGGTATTGCGGCTGCCCAACGGGGCAAGATGCCAACACTAGCCGCCTTTACAGCTGCAGTTAGTTGGCCTGGAGAGTTGCTGGAAGGCAATGCCCATGCAGAGGATGTGCCACCTCCAGCAGAGCAGGATGACATGCATGGTATGGCGGAGTTGCCTGCCATGGTTGCTCACACTCCATTGTGGGGTACGAGCAAGGATTTGCAACAGGTTGCTGATCGACGGGTGCAACAAGCCTGGGTAGAGGCTTTTGTACCGTCAGGAGAGGAGGAGAGTGTGGGTATTGCACCAGGACCACCTCAGTTGTCACCATTGGATACCACACCTATTGTGTGGCAGTATCCGGATGAAGGCATTTGCCTTCTGGACTTGTTTGGCGGGATCAGCACCGGATTGGCTGCTGTGCTACAGGCAGGTGTGTGGGTAAGGCGTTACCTGTATGTGGAGAGGGATGAGACTGCACGACGCGTCTCACTGCGCCATGTTGCTAAGTTGGTACAGCAGTACCCTGCTTTGTTGCCAGTGTCTGCAGTTCGTGGATACCAACAAGCCTTGCCAGCAGACATTTCGTTGCTGGGGGCGCCGGATTTGGAGCAGGTTGGCTCCATTGATCTGGTAGTGGCAGGTTGGCCCTGCCAAGGGCATTCATCAGCCGGGCATGGCAATGGATTGCGAGACTCGAGGACGGGTCTGTTTTGGGAGATGGTGCGGGTTTTGCGCCACTTGCAGCTTCATCAAGCTGTATCTCCAGCATACATCTTGGAGAATGTGCCACTGATGGGTGATTCTCGGGCCAGGGTGATGGCCAGTGTGCATCAAGTCCGGTCGTGGCTTGGGTCAGCAGTGTTGCTGGATGCAGCTGCAGTGGGGTCACGGGCTCATCGTCCACGGCTTTGGTGGACTAACTTGATGCCACCCGCACTGCTCAAGCGTGCATTTGATGGGGTGCAGCGGCCAGCACACCTCACCGTGGAGTCTCAACGTGTGAGACACGATGACCGTTCGCCTTTGGCAGTGGTCAACATGGTGGGTCAACCACGAGCAACATTACCTACACTGCTCAGCTTCCCAGGATCCCATGCTTTTCGGGATGGTGGACCTGGCCTCCTGTGGGATGCTCAGTTGCAGCAGTTAGTGGAGCCTAATGCCGACGAGCGAGAGCGGGCTATGGGTTTTCCACTGGGACCACGGCGGTGCCTTCTCTTTCTGAGGCATCACGTCGTCAGGTGTTGGGGCAAGCAATGGATCTCAATTGCTTGACCTGGATTATCAGCTTGGCTATGGCTGAGCAACGTAGAGTGCGGAGTGCACTTCCCTTGACTGTCTCTCTGCCTACCGAGACGGTACAGGCAGCGAGTGGGGGCGAGCCGGTGAGGACCACGGGGTGTAGACATCCATGGCACACGTGGGAGGTGCTCGAGGTTCAGAGGGAGTTGGCAGCCAAGGCAGCTGTGATGGATGAGGTTGGGGATTCTTCTCGGGATGAGGAGGTTCTCAATGATGAGATGATGGGGCAGGATGAGGCCTTGTCATTGACTGAGCAGGAAGGAAGTACTGCTCAAGAGGTTGCAGCATAGCAACCACGGGACGCGTCCTCTACCTCTAAGCCCACTGGACTTAAGGTTGCAGTTACGGAGGACAATTGGGAGCCTGACATTGGACCCATTGTCACCGGAGGAGAGAGACGACGTATACGGCGGTTCCTGAGGGCTTACAGGAATTGCTTTGCCTTCAGTTTGAAGGACTTGGGAGCACTGAAGGGTCAAGAGATCCGTATTGAGTTGGCCACTGACACGCCAATCTTTCGGAGACCCTATAGATACAGTGACATGGAGAGGTCTTTGATTCAGATGAGGACTCAAGATCTCTGGGAGGCAGGTTTGGTGGAGCTCTCTGGTGGAGAGTATGCTTCAGCCACAGTGATGCCAGCCAAGAAGGATGTCTATGGCAATTGGACGGAGAGACGTATGTGCGGTGATTACCGGCCTGTAAATCGTCAGACCAAGTCCGATAGGTATGCCATGCTGACACCAGAGGAGATCTTTGATGCCATTGGGCATTCCAAGGTCTTTAGCACGTTGGATTTACGATCCGGATATCACCAGTTGCCGATCAAGGAGGCGGATAAGCAAAAGACGGCATTTTGGGGGATCAATGAGCACGGGAAAGATTGCCTATACCAGTGGCGGTTCTTACCATTTGGGCTTAAAAACGCTCCCGCTGAGTTTCAAAGAGTCATGGACAGGATTCTAGCAGGGGTGGAGTTTGCTCGGTGCTACATAGATGACATCATCATCTTTAGTGCTACGGTGGAGGAGCATGAGAGACACCTTCAGGGGGTATTTGAGCGCTTGAGGCGCACGGATTGAAGTTACATCCGGGAAAGTGCAAGTTTTTCCACAACCAGATTGAGTATCTGGGTCACATGATATATCCTGGAGGATTGGGGGTACAGCAGACTAAGGTAGAGTCCATTGCACAGGTTCCACGCCCCACGGATGTGAGCCGAGTTCGAGCTTTCATGGGGTTAGCAAACTATTACAGACGGTTTGTTAAGGGATTTAGTGCCATTGCAAAGGCTCTAACCAAGCTGACCAAGGTGGACCAGGAGTGGCAGTGGGAAGATGAGCAAGAACAAGCTTTTCAAGAGCTCAAGGCGAGGTTGACCTCGGCGCCCATCTTGAGACGACCTATCAGGGGGCGTCCTTTTCAGCTGCATACAGATTGGAGCATGCTGGGGCTTGGAGCGGTGCTCACACAGGTGGATGATGAGGGAAGAGAGTTCGTAGTGGCTTATGCTAGCCGCTCGAACAATGCTGCAGAGTCTAAGTATAGCTCATATGAGGGAGAATGCTTAGCTGCAGTGTGGGCCGTGGCACACTTCAGGTGCTATCTATACGGCAATCTCTTCACCCTTGTCACGGATCACCAACCACTCAAGTGGTTGATGGAGTCAGACAAGCTTACGGGGAAGCTTGCACGGTGGGCACTCATCCTTCAAGAGTATGACTTTCAGGTGGTGCATCGACCGGGTTTGGTCAATCGCAATGCAGATGGGTTGAGTCGCAATCCATGCACGAGCCAGCAGGATGACACTGGAGCTCGGTGGCATGGTGAGACGGACGAGGAGATGGTGCCCGGATGGCATGCATCTGCATTTCTGTGTATCTTGGCAGCGGAAGGCCAGGTTGGACCTACAACAGGGATGACTGTAGATCAAGTGTCTGAGGACCCTGAGGCCAGCAATGAGCAAGGTGGTGCCAAAGATATACATGAGGATTCAGTTGTGTTGGACTACCTCCGCACTGGAGACACTGCAGCCACTGTGACTGCCAAGGAGAGGGATCGGATCCTACAACGAGCCAAGAGGTTCAAGTGGGAGGGGACACACCTGCTCCGAGTGTGGGAGGTCGGTCGAGTGAGGATTGTGCCTCACCCAACACAGCGGGCACGGTTAGTGCGGCATGCCCATGAGGAGTTGGGGCATTTTGGGGTGCGACGCACTCATAGTCTACTGCAGGGGCAGTATTGGTGGCGTGGTATGCACACAGAGGTGCAACAATTTGTGGCTAGGTGCATGGTGTGTGACAGGGTGCGTGCTTTATTCAACGCCCCTACTCCACAATTGCACCCTCTTCCGATCATGGGATTGGGCTACAGGTGGAGTCTTGACTTCGCAGGGCCGTTGCCACTGACCATGCGCCACAACAAGTACGTGTTGGTGATGGTGGAGCACTTCTCCAAGTGGATTGAATTGGTTCCATTGCCTGATAAGGCTAGTGAGGGAGCTGCGTATGCATTCTTGGATTGTGTGCTTAGCCGATTCGGTGCTCCAGCTGAGGTACTCACGGACCAAGGGAGAGAGTTCTTGGGGGAGTTTCAGGCTTTGTGTGACAAGGCCTTGATAGACCACCGCACCACTTCTCGGGATCATCCTGAGGCCGATGGCTTGGCAGAGAGAGTTGTTCAGACAGTAAAGAGGGGTTTGCGCAAGTATGGCTTGCAGAAGGGACACCTAGGAGATTGGGACCTTCAGTTACCCTGGTTAGCCATGGGCTACAGGTTCAGCAAGCAAGCATCACTTGCCTCCTTCTCACCATACTTTCTTCTCTTTGGCCGAGAGCCGGATTTGCCTACATCCATTCGCAGAGAAGCTGCTACAGTTCTTAACCTTGACGATCCGGACGTGTGGGCACGTGCATGTGAGCAGCGTGCAGAGTTGTTCAAGAGAGTCATGCCCATGGCTTTCGAGAACCTTGCCATTGCACAACACCGTGATACGTTGAGGTATGCTACCATACGTTGTGGGGGCTATCGTCCTGGGGTTCGGAGATTCAACCCTGGTGACTATGTCTATCTGCAGCAAACTGCTCCTACGACCTTGGATGTGACTGCCGGACGTGTTATTTTGAGGGTTCGAGAGGTCTTGCCCTCAGGCGTCTTGGTCTTGGAGGGTCGGGATGGCATAACTTGGAAAGACCATGTGCGTAATTGTGCGCCATGTCACCTTCCGAATGTCGATGGCAGGATAGACCCAAACTTGGCAGTGGTATCTGCATGTTTGAGGTGTATGTTATGTGGGTCTGCTAGAGGGGCAGCCACCATGCTGGTGTGTAATCGATGCTCTAGAGGTTGACATATAGGATGCTTGACTCCACCTCTTGAGATGGTTCCGGATGGGGATTGGTTATGTCCACATTGCATTGGATAGTGGGAGTGGATACAACCATGGAAGGCTAACAAGAAACGCAAGGCCCAGCTACTAGGAGACCTTGAACACACGAGGTCCTAGCTCAAGTTCACAGATTGCAAGACGACGACTAACGATGGGGCTACTCTTGTACCCGGCCTCTTGGTCTATAGGGTTTGAGTGCAATAGGGACAGTGATAGAGGACTTAGTACAGCTGTGGCTATTACATCTTGTAGCTATCTGGAGGTAGAGCTAGGGGGGCGATTGTGGCAGACTACTTTATTGTGCATATATGTGTGGTGTGGTTTGGACAGCGATGTAGTTGTGTAGCGATATGTATGCGCATGACAGCTGTCAAGTTAAATAAGCACAGTGTGAAAACAACTAGAATAAAGCTAGTTATTTGTATTTAACACTTGGATTTAGGTCAAGTGTAAAATCAGGTGTCAAGTTTAGTTTGACACCTGAACCGTCTTATCTTTACGAGAGCGGCAGTCGCGCAGCTCATCTCTCTCGATTTGAGCCTGCGCGACCGAGCTCCTTCATGCGTTTAGATCTGAGTGTGCTTATGATGGGAGTGTAGGTTGTTGTGGGGTGGAGTCCCCATAGCGTGGGATGCCCCTGGCTCGACTTCTATTTTAAAGAGTGATAACGATGGATTTCATATTTCTTGTGTTGAAAGTGTGTGTCCTTTTTAGCTTGTTTATCTATTGTGGCAGACTACTTTATTGTGCATATATGTGTGGTGTGGTTTGGACAGCGATGTAGTTGTGTAGCGATATGTATGCGCACGACAAGGATAATAAGTAGTAAGAATATTTAACTACTGTTTCACTGACCCAGCAGATTAACAGTAAAACTAATCGACTGCTGTTAAGGTTAGTGAAACAAAACAACGAATGATACACAAATGCCTTGCTGGCAACTATTGGATGAACGTATCAAACATAACTTTTGTGCACTGGATGAACGTATGAACAAATGATACAACAAACGCTTTGCTGGCAACTATTGGATGAACGTAGGAACGAATGATAATGCAAACGCTGAGCTAGCAGCGATTGGATGAACTGATAGTGAAACTCATTTACAGATTTATTTTGGATGAATGGATGAAATTAAAATGGCCAAAAAATGGAAAAACAAATGAATGGATGGATGTAGTGATGGAAAACCCAAAGTATTTTTTTGTCTCCCCTGCCATCTGTTTGTTTTCTTTGTGTCGAGTTTGATCGTGAGAGACGACAAACAGGACAGAGCTGTGTTTGCTTTCTTTTAGTGACGAGTCTGATCGGAGAATGCTTGCGCATGAGCCTGGCCGCGTGAGCCTGTGAGCCTGGCTAGGCTCACGCCACGTCAGCAATCATCCACGTGTGCAGGCCCTAATTCCGTGCTCCCCCCCCCATTAGATCGGTTGTCGCCTATGTCCTTATTTTTTTATCCCTCTTCATCGCCCCCACATGAATATTCTTTCCGACCGAGAACAATGGTAGGTTTGTGGATGGTTTAGGATCGAGGACATGATTTTTGAATGAGGAGATCGCCCGCTAGAGAATTGAATATTAACAGCAAACCCTTTTTTTTGCAAAGTAGTTCATTCAATCCAACCCACAAACATTTTTCAATGCCGGAATCTGAAGCAGGCAATCCCTAACTGTACTTACGGGAACGCGCGAAGAACTTGAAAAACAGTTTGGGGATGGAAGCAAAACCAAAACACATTTTATTAAGTCTCGGTACTTGAACCTCAAGAACTATTGGAGGTTTCAGAGGAACTACTTCTAGAGTTTGCAGCAATATCATCTATGAACACAGCAGCCCATCCGCGACGTTTTTTTTTTCCGCGACCCCCATGGAGAGGCGAATACATTGTTTGTTGGGACAACACCTGTGCGCAAGCTTCCGCGTAAACCAGCAAGCGGTAAGCTCTAGGGGGACTCGGGGACATGTAGTATCCTTGGAAACCGAAAGGTGTCTGCGTATTCGATGACTGGTGCCGAACTCTGGAAAGCAAGAAGAGGAATGGTGGTAGATGTTATCATCCAGAAATAGACAATGTAAGCAACCATCTGTTGAACGGGAATGACACAAGGAAATGCAACATAGTTTGCACGACTAGAGCCGAACTTACTCACACTCAAAATCGGAGTCCACGTCGAGATCCTCGTCAGGCGCTTCGGGCTCCTCAAGAAGTCCCTCCGTGGATGGGGCAGAAGTAGTGCCCGACTCAAGCTGATGAAGCTCGCTTGAGAAGAGCTCCGTATCAGCCTCCATGCCGAAGAAGTGCCTTCCGGCGCTTTTGCACGCATGAAAAGATGCTCCTGCAAATCGAAGATGAACGAGAAATCAAAATAGGGCTTCCCTAAGCTGACTGCCCACATTTCAAACACAGTGTTCAGGGCCCCACCTGTTCCCATAGACAAGTCAACCACTCGTCCACCGTGACGGCTGTATGTCTCCACCAAAGTCTGCATGAAAGTTGGGGATTTCTCCCATGCACCTCTCCAAGGGACACCAGTCGACCTTTTTCGTAGTTCGACCCGAGTCCACGTAATTGAAGATTACATCATCCTCCACACGCTCACAGGTGGGGTCAATGTGAGCTACAAGGTCCCTTAACTGGAACTCAACAATACCAAGAGGAAGAGTGTCCTTACGCACCCTCACCATGCACAAAGCTTTGAACACCCGAGTCTATCAATAATCACGAAGAGAGCATGAGGAAAAAGACAAAACCTACTTTTGACATTTATTGAAGAACCACGAAACTTTAATTCAAAGGAACCAACTCACTTTCTGCCCCTAGAACTCACCCTTTGTAAGAGGCAGAGTGTTGATGCATGTCCAAGTTTTGATGACACGAAACCCGGAAGCTTTCATGTAGCTGAAAAGAGTTCTCTGTGCCGACATGTCCTTTGACTGCATGAGAAGAAGAGCCCCTGAGTCAGAAAGGAATTTGTTGCTGAATGAGAAAGCCCACTGCCAGTAACGAGAATCCGATTTGTTCCAAGTGGGGGTTGAATTGGAAGGCAACACATCAGGGACAGGGAAACCGTCAGGAATGTCCAGCACCACAAGGTCAGTCGCGTATGCCTGCTGAACTCCATTCACCCAATCCGGCCTTTTTGTGACCTACAGCCAAAAACAGGAGACAGTGTCACAAGCCCAATCCAAATCCAACAGGAAATCAATCCCCTCGACAAGCCACGAGAACCGGGTTGTTCACAACCTGTCCGACTCAGACGAGGTCATGGAAGTTCCGAGGTCGTCCTGGAGATCAGGCAAGTCCTCAATGGACGTCAGTGGAGGAGGGAGTCATATTCCCAGCACGAGCACCGCAGTTCGATCTATTCTTGAAATTCTGCGAGGGCTTCACCTGGAGGGACACTGGTCGGAGCTGGCCGGGCTGGACTACAGCAAGTTTGCAATTAAATCGGTTACATGCCTTCCCGCCGACGTCGACGGTAATATCTTCTTTGAGTTCCCTCCTCGGGCGGACTACTCGAGGGCGTCCGGAATGTTGACAGATATGGATAGAAAACATGACGGTCATCCTTGGTGCGTTACCAAAACCACCAGCATGAAGATGCTCGATGGTGTGCGGGTGCGCTACGTTGTTTGTGCGGGCGCGTTGTGGTGTTTCTCCCCAACTTGCTTCCACTTTAAATCCAGAGGTCACAGGAACGAGACCGATTGGACAGGCACAGCTCATCAACCATTTCGAGCTCAGGAGAAGGTTCCGAACTCCACATTTAAGTGTGCGCATTGCAAAGAACCACCACACTGCATGTCTGTTTGTAATGCCAAGCAGTTCTATGTGTTGCACCGTTTCCCTGACCTCACCCGAGCTTGCATACACGTTGGTTCCCATTGTCACAAATTGGCGAGGGGGAACTCGCGGGAGGCTGCCCACGAGGCAGAGCAGCTCGTTCAGGAGGAGGTTAAGTTGAGACCGGGTGCCAAACCCAAACAGATACAGCTCCAAGCCGCCCATAAGATGGCATTGGCCAGAATTATGTCGGAAGACGGCTCCGATAGAGTTCCTCTCGATGAGAAGGAAATGGAGGCATTGCTGGAGTCGGTGTCCCACGTATGTTCACCGAATGTCCGAAACCACATTGTCTCATGCAAACAGAAAATTGGGCGTGGCTCGGATATGCACTCCATTCTGGAGGTGAAGCGACGATGTGGATATGACTACATTCATGGAAGTAGGTTTCCAGGACAAGGGACTGAGGCAGATCGTTGTTTTGTATTCAAAATGTCCACGTGTGGACCTCGCAGCGGCGTCTAACTGGTCGACAGGATGACGAGTGGGGACTTGTCAAACAGTTGGGTCATGTTCGACCATATCAAGCGAATTACAAATCACCAGTGGGTGACAATGGGTGCACATGTCTACGACACCCACTGTAGGATGCTAATGACAATTGCTATTTGTGAGATGAAAAGAGAGGACACACAATCGGAGATGCTTCTTTGGCAGGGAATAAACGAACAGATGGCCAAGGCGGGATTGCCCCCTCCCAATTTCCGTGGTTTCATGGCGGACAACGCACAAGTAAATTGGGCTGCCATCCAAAGGGTGTACGGGCAAGACCCCAATGTTCCCATGGAAGGCAAGGAGAGATCTTGTGGGTTCCATTTTCTGTAGAGCCTTTCGCAGTACACAACCAGGCTCGTGGCGCCAGATTTCAGAGAGGAGCACCGTTCCATGTGCCTTGCGTGGAAGCGCGCTCCCACCTTGGATGATGCAGAGACACAGTTTGTATGTATACGGGCTTGGTGGACATCGTCAGGTGCTGTAAGGAAATCAGACGAGGGAGCAATGGTCAGTTGGCTAGCATGGTGGCATTATCGTTTCCTCCAGTTCGGCGACTATATGCGGGAGGTGAGTTGCACGAATTCGCGTCCCGTTGAATATTATTCTTGGCCATATTTGTAACTTGCTTGTAACCTCAACATGTGCTTGTGCAGGAAATGTGTCTCGACTCCGACACCGACATGCCCACGACAAACATGGCCGAATCAGTGCACTCTTCCTAGCGTGCCTCCTCTGCGGTGCATCTGGTGGATATCCTCACTGCCACAACGGAGGACATTGTGAGGTCAATTATGTAGCAATGCAGGTACAACGAGTTCTTGAAAGGGAAACAGTGGGGCTTGGGGCCGGACAGGCAGGAAATGCTGATGCGGACTGCCTCTAGATCGAAGAATCCTTGGAAGTGGGCGGCGGCCTTGCGAGAGGGCCTTCGGGATACGCCATTGCTGCGAAGAGGCCAACATTTGGAAGGAGATGTTCATACCCGTCCAGTGAGACGAAGACTTGACGAGGCACCTGGCGGAGAAGATGATTCATGGCAAGCTGACAAGAATATTCGCACGCTCCCTCGTGGTCCGGTGATGTTGCCCGAGGAGGTCTCGTCGAGCACCGCAAGTCCTGCACGTTCAAGATCGCCATCTCTTTTGAGCACAGGGCACGTGCCCCGGCAACATAACGAGCCATCTGTAGTAAAGCAGTACAACATTCCCATTGTGGAGACAAGAGTGTCGGAGTCACAGTGGAGAATTGCGAGGACATTGCCGGCATTTCGAGGGAAGTGCTGCGCCATCCGGGTGGATACGAGAGCACGTTGTGGTGAGATGATTTGGAGGAACCCACACGGTGCTGTACCTGCACCTTGTTTCAGCGGCAGATTTTTGACTCCCACATTTGCTCACGCCACAACGCAGACATTTTGGTTCTGTAGGCACGACATAATGACCTGTGTATTTGGCAAGCCCAAGTACGGGATTCAGGGAATGCCAGAGCCTCCGGGCGTCTGGCCTGTTGCACCGGGTTGTAGCCTCTCTCAGAATGAGGCGGATGTTCTATCTGCAGCAGGATTTTGAATGGTGCAACGCACAGACATCCCGGCCCACGCATTTCCGGTTCCTCAGACCCAACCATTGCAGACTGCTCGATCCAATAGAGACGGATTGGACAATTCTGCACATCCCACAATGCAATTCGGAAGAGTGAAGAGACGACACCCTCCCAACAAGTTGAATGAGACTCGGATTGCCAATGCTCTTGGGATGGCTTACACTATTCAGAGCTCCGTGGACGTACCCCCACCCGGCCTTGGGCGTGTGTATCGGATGGCAACAGCCGGCTCGGCTGTACGCGACGATGTGTACACAATTACGATTGGAGTGGAGCCGACTTGCAATTGTACGGACTTCTCGTTGATGGAAGCAAAGAAGGGTTCGAAGTATTATCCGTGCAAGCATCTGTATTACATTTACCTGAAGAGGTTGAGGATGAACGTGACTATTGATGACTTTATTCATGCACCGGCGTTGAGCGTGAACGAGCTGCACAAACTCCTCCTTAGGGATTCCAGAAATCATTGATGGGGCAAAGGGAATCCTCCATATGGATATTTTCAATTGCATTTTGCTGTATCAGACTTTTTTTTGCAGTGTAATGAAATGCACCCCAAAACTCTTGGAATGAGGCAATATTCCATTCAAACTGAGATCCAACAGAAGCAGTTGTGGGGCCATTTCTGGAAAAATGGCGCCGAATTTCTCTTTTTGGGGCCGAAAACTGGCTAAGTCCCAACATGCACTGAACTTGTGTCTGGGAAAATGGCGCCGAATTTCTCTTTTTTGGGCCGAAAACTGGCTAAGTCCCAACATGCACTGGTACCGTGTCTGGAAAAATGGCGCCGAATTTCTTTTTTTTGGGCCGAAAACTGGCTAAGTCCCAACATGCACTGGTACAGTGTCTGGAAAAATGGCGCCGAATTTCCCTATTTTGCGCCGAAAACTGGCTAAGTCCGAACATGCTCTGGAAAAATGGCGCCGAATTATCTGTCATGAGGGGACCTATAGCCGCGGAATTCGGCACCATTTTTCGCCAGAGAGACCTATTACCGCGAAATACGTCGCCGTTTTTTCAGGTTACGGACCCTATTACCGCAAAATTCGGCGCCATATTTGCACATGTCGCTGGGAATTGGCATGAGCGGAAGACGAAATATCATGAGCACAACTGTCAAAACTACAATTTTCCCTTCAAGGGGCCGAATAATATATTTGTTTTTCCTGACACATTGCATTAAATTATTGTTTTTTATTGTTTTTTATTTTCAAAATTTGTACTTCTGCTCATGAAAACCGATTGTCTTACTACTCCGCTCATGCCGCTCATGCCGCTCATGCTCATGAAATAGCTAACCTCAGGCGAAAGTAGAGTACTATGCTTCCCACACAAAAGAGCAGAGGTCTGCAACTGGGCTTGAGGACATTATGAAATTCGAGATGAACAATCAAAGGAAGAACCTCATGAGTGCGTTCGACAAACAAATCCGCATAGTAGATCCAAGTCTTGGCATGGAATTTCTGGAACAGGTGAAAGCACATTATGACAAGTATGGCTCCAAGCCAGAGATGACCCAAGAGAAACTGCATCGCCTTTCCATTTCAATGCAACATTGCGTTAACGCAAGCTTATATCCCGTTGTTTTGGTTTCACTTTCATGTACCTGGGGTATCCAATGATGTCGTTTTTCTGCATGTGAAAGGGCAAAAACTGACAGGCAAATCAACCTTGCGTCAACGCAAGGTTGATGAAGGGCCAGGCTATGTAGGTTTTCCTGTGTTCTTGGGCTGTTTTTTTGGTGGTTTCCAGTTCCAATGCTGCCAGGATGAACTTAAAGTCTATTTGGAGTCTGTTTGAAATGTTGTTTAGAGCTTACACTGTACCAACAAACAGCCTTGCGTTGACGCAACGTTGTTTGACAGTATGGATTGCTAGAAATGTCCCACAGAAATACCCGATTTCCATACAATTGAAAAGTTAAGGTTATCAAATACCATGGACAGGTGTTTCAGCACAGGAATTCAACCTTGCGTCAACGCAAGGTTGAATATCCATACCAGCAGATCTTCGGATGGTTGTTTTCAAGCATTGTTTTCCATTTCCTCTGTTAATGAAAACAACCTTGCGTTGACGCAATGTTGAATTCCGTTGTCAATCACTGTCTCTTTCAATGCTACATTATCATAGGTGTATCCGCCAATCTTCTTTGCGTCAACGCAAGGTTGATTGGGGTTCCATGTTGTGCATGAGATGTTTTAGGATAATGGGCTTTCCCTCTCGTAGGTGTTTGTTGAAAGTGCAGTTCTCCAAATTTGGTGTTTTCCATTTCAGCTCGAATCAACATTGCGGCAACGCAAGGTTGATTCGGGGTTTCAAACATTAGTTTATCAGTGTTACTGACCTGCATGCCAATACCCTTTTCGTGATGTGTGATCTGTGTCCTGATCAGATCGATTGACTGTCTGGATTTTGGGTGTGTGTGTCATTCAGGTACATGTATCATGTCCTCATACCGGGAAAGTACCTTAGCGATGACCCAGACTTCATCTACTCATGGGCTGACCCCTCCAAAGACAAGACAATGTACACGGCTGGTATTGCCAGAGACTGGAGCAGGGCGCACTTCAGAGACTGTGGGTGGTACCTCGATCTGCCAAAACAGGACACACCATTTGATGAAGTTGTTTTGAGAAACCTTAACGACAACACCGCGGCACTTGCCCCACTGGCTGACAAAGACATTCAGGACAGAATCATTGCTGCTCTGGCTGCAAAAGAGTCTGAGAAATTTGCTACTCCAAAATGGAAGGGGAAGATTGTCGGGGATCCGAAGGGGAAGGGGAAGAGTGCAGCTCCGCAGGAACAGGGCCCGTCAGAGGTCGCTGAAAGACAGCCTTCTCCAACTAGGAGGGATAGAAGAACAACAAAGTCGAGGGAGCAGCCTTTCGATGCAAGAGAACATCCATCCAGGGTTTTGGGCCAGTTCCATCGTAAGGTGGTGAATGAAAGTTTTCTGGCAATGATGGAATCCAGGAAGTCCACATTCAAAGGGGTGCCCTTGAAATCATGGGACATGCTTGTATCGTTCCTCACTCAGGTAAGCACATATGTCTTAACCGTTGTTTGAATAATTTTGTTTTGGCAACTGCCATGGGAGATGTGCACACAAGACTGCCAGGATGGCGTGCGGGGAAGCTCCCTGGTAGAAGGGGGATGCTACGATGGGAAGGAATGCGGTGCCGATTTGTCCGAGCGACGAAGCCTGATCCAAATCCAGGGAGCCAACTATCTCAAAAATCCAGAGTCAGAGTGTTAATGAACCTTGTCTCCGGAATGCGGCCCCTGGTCTTTGCGCAATAACTGCCAACGGTATGCAGTCAGAAAGTGGGGGGCCGTCCGGATGATGTCGGCTGAAGGGGAGAAGCCGGCACCGTGCCGTCATATTACTACCCCCGAATGGAAATTCGGCACCCAATATCCAACAAGGGCCGCACGGATGAAGTCGTCAGGCCGAAAACTGGCCGACATAAAAACCTCCCCAAATGGAAAAACAGCGCCAAATTTCCATCCGGGGCCGTTCCAATGCAGTTGGGGAGGGGGGAGAGGCCGGCACCTGGCCGTCATATTTCAACCCCTGGACGAAAATTCGGCACCGAATATCCAACAGAGCAGCGGAGAGGCCAGCACCTCTCCGACAGAGACCATCCCCCGGATGGAAATTCGGCGCCGAATTTCCATCGGGGCCCCCTCAAAGGAAGTCGTCAAAACCTCCCAGAATGGAAAAACGGCGCCGAATTTCCGTCCGAGGCTGTTCCGATTTGCCTGTAGCAGTCAAGGATTCCAAGAAAAATGTGTCTACAAGTGCACTTCAGCCACAAAACAAACAGTTTAGTTTGTTTTTCTCCGAAAAATCAATCGGACACGCTCAAAATTACCTACAGGAAGGTAATTCAGCGCTTCGAAATACCTGGCGAATGGAAATTCGGCGCCGAATATCCATACGCCAGCGATCCGACTTACCTGCTGGATGGAAATTCGGCGCCGGATTTCCATCCATCCGCTTCTGAATTACCTGCGTGAGGGAAATTTGGCGCGCCGCCCTACCTGTGCGGATGGAAATCCGGCGCCGGATTCCATCCATCCGCCTCCGAATTACCTGCGTGAGGGAATTTTGGCGCGGCGCCCTACCTGCGCGGATGGAAATCCGGCGCCGGATTTTCATCCATCCGCCTCCGAATTACCTGCGTGAGGGAAATTTCGCGCGCCGCCCTACCTGCGCAGATGGAAATCTGGCGCCGGATTTCCATCCATCCGCTTCTGAATTACCTACGTGAGGGAAATTTCGCGCGCCGCCCTACCTTGCAGGATGGAAATTCGGCGCTGAATTTCCATCCTGCTGCGCTCCGAATTACCTGCAGGATGGAAATCCGGCGCCGGATTTCCATCCTGCAGCGCTTCGAATTACCTCTACGTTGGAAATTCCGGGCCGAGTTCCGTCATTTTTCATCCGACATGGAGGGCTTCATCCGACATTTAATTGCGCAGTTGGGCAATAAATGTCCACCGCCGTCCGTTTTCATTCGGGCTGGCGACACATGGCTTCCTGGATACGTACCCTAAATCTGATGCTAATCTTGGCTTAACATGCTATTCGAGGCATGTACCCCAAAAACGGAGATCTTTTTCCATTTTGGCTGGGACTTATGCCGCCTGAAGGGCGTGGCTCTCCTGAGAGAGACCTCACATCCAGACCGCGGCGGAAGTTGAAAGCTCTGTACTACGGACGACGGCCAATCTCTCGCATGGCCAAACTGAAGCTCCAGCAAGAGATTCTAGTGTCTTGCTCACAACCTGCGCCAACTGAAGCCGACTACTCTCAGGCAAGCCACTCCTGCTTTCGCTTTGTTCGATTTCGCTTTTGCTTTCGCTTTCGCTTTCGCTTTGTTGCCTGGCTTTGTTTTTGCATCTTCATCCTGGCTTCGTTGGATGAGTGAACCTTAGATTGTTTGCAATGCGTGTGCAAATCCGGCAGCTCTGGAGAAGGCTGCTTGTGCATGTCATTCTCAGGCAATGGTTGCATTTGTTTTCATTGTTGTTGCATGGCTCTCCATACTTCCTAAACTTGTTATGTTTTCATTTTTGTTACACGATTGTTGCTATGGTGGTTGCGATGCTGGTTTTGGCACCGACGTTGGTTCTCACGATTTTGGGAATGACAGAGTGACGACGAGCCCGGCACGCTGGTGGTATCATCAACTGCTGCAACTCATCGCATGTTTGAACCGCCCACCTTGGAGCGAGAGGGCAAACTTCAACCTTTTGTTGGTGGACGGGAGGACCTGCAGCGAGAGTACGACAGAATAGGCATTGGGGAGGTTGGTGCAGGCCTCATGGCAGGTGAAGGGCGTGAGGAAGTGAGAACAGCAGATCCGGCAATGGAGGTTGTTGATGGAGAAGTAGTAGGGCCCGTCCAAGCAAAGAAGAAGAAGAAAGCCAAGCGCGTGCAATCCCCGGCGCGAGAGCCGTCAAGGGCTGCGGAGGGGGGAGTTCGCAGTGCACGCGAGGGTGTCAGTTCGCCTACCTCAAAGGTGGTCGTCCATCCGGGCTCCCCTGCTGCTAGCCCTAATAAGAAACAGAGAGCCCGTGAGAGGGCAAAAGAGATGGCAAAAGAACAGGCAAGACACAAGGCTAGCCAGGAGGAAAGAGAAAAGGCCACTGAAGAGGCCAGGGGTTCCGAACTGACAGATTCCCATGTAAGTGAGGGACGCACAGAGACGGTGGATCCCTCCAAGACACCGCAAAGAGGCAGCAACACACCGGTTAGACCATCGCGGGCAAGAGCAGCCCCTGCAATTATCCATACGGTGGAGAGTGGAGGAGAGGAAAGAACACCAGAAAGAGCACGGATTGTGCAAGTTCGAGGTGAAGCCAGGGAGAGGGCAGTAGAGACGGGGAGAGTGCTGGAGGTGGTTTTGCAGGTGGCTGACCTTGTTGAGGAGGACGACAAGGAGCTTTCTGACCAGGATGGCATCCTCCCGGACATCCCCAGGCCCCAAACCCGGAGCATACAGGCTGGATTTGGCGGTCCTGGTGGGCTGCCGGAAAACCCCTCTGCAGCAGACGTCATGTCGGAGGCGGATATGAAGTTGGCCGCTGCCAAGATGTTGGAGGCAACCCACAACAACATTGGCAGGGTGCTGGGGGGCATGGTGTACCCGGCCAAGCTTCGAATTCCCCTTTGCCGCTTGGTGTCATTGCAGGTGGTGAGACCTGCCCTCCCAGGCGATATCGACAAGCTGAAATTCTCTTTCCGGGATGGATATCGAATGGGGTCTGCCGCGTTTTACGTTTCCATTGAGAACGACCACGGAGCTTCCCGTGCCCACACTTCCGATGAGGTGGACAAATGGGGTCCCCATTGGCAAACGCGAAATGAGGAGTTCGAGAGATCGATTGCTAGTGATCCTCTTTTCCAGCACTTGTCCGGTAAGATGTTCTACGTGTGGGATGGCAATCATCGCCTCCTGGCATGGGGCACATGCGCAGAGGTTCTACATGGAGTCAGAGGAGAAGAATCCAACCCTCCCGGCACTCGAATCGTATGTCAAAGCTGCGGAGGTGAGGGCCCGCATAAAGTATAAGTCGCGGATGGTAAAGTACGTGGCCATAGCTGATCCCGCCCTTGGTGCCGACTTTCTGGTGGAGGTGGGGAAGCACTACTCTCGCGCTCTGAAGCCCACGATGACATTGGAGAAGCTCCATCGTCTAGCCACATCCTGTGTGGATGCAACAGAAAAGGTGATACATTCTTAACCAAATTGTGGTGGCAACAACTCCTTTTTGTGGTGTTTGGCGCTTACGAATATGCTGGGTGGTTGGACAGACCTGGTGGCTCCAAATCTGGAATGGTTCCCAAAGTACCAGGGACATGTGGAGCTTCCCCAAACCGGACAAACTCTCTGACCCCACATTCAACATGTGGATGAACCGCATGACATGGTGGTTTCAGGTACTTCCCCACGCTTCGTTTGGGGCTTCTACTCTAGTAGGGGGTGGATTCATTGTATTTTTTCAGGAAAGCGATCTGATGGAGAATCTCCACAGGTGACGACGAATGCGCAAGAGCAGCTGGACACACAAGCACATCAGTTCAAGATGGAGATATCTCCTGCAGCAGAGAGCCTACGCGACTATGTGACGAGGTGCTTTCTGCTCTACAAAACCAACCTATTCTTTCGGGAGATAGCAGATGCTCGCCGGAGCCACGAGTTCACCGACCAGCCGAACGCGGACAAAGCAGCAATGCGCCTTCTGTACAGGTACATACGCGCTGCCTTTATTTCAAGTCCTTGCATTTCAGGATGTTAGAGGCCTCATGTGGTGTTAGGGAAAATGGCGCCGAATTTCCAGTCAGGGCTCCGAAAATGGCTAAGTCCCTAGACTGGTTGGCCCTGAACTGGAAATTCGGCGCCATTTTCCAGTTCTAGGCCCTATTGCCGTTCAGGGACTTGGCCATTTTCGGGCTAAGTCCCTAGACTGGCTGGCCCGGAACTGGAAATTCGGCGCCATTTTCCAGTTCTAGGCCCTATTGCCGTTCAGGGACTTAGCCATTTTCGGGCTAAGTCCCTAGACTGGCTGGCCCTGAACTGGAAATTCGGCGCCATTTTCCAGTTCTAGACCCTATTGCCGTTCAGGGACGTAGCCATTTTCGGGCTAAGTCCCTAGAGTGGCTGGCCCTGAACTGGAAATTCTTCGCCATTTTTCGAGTTCTAGGCCCTATTGCCGTTCAGGGACTTAGCCATTTTCGGGCTAAGTCCCTAGGGTGGCTGGCCCTGAACTGGAAATTCGGCGCCATTTTTCCTGTTCTAGGCCCTATTGCGGTTCTGGGACTTAGCCATCTTCGGGCCAAACCGGGAAAAATGGCGCCGAATTTCCAGTTCAGGGCTCCCAAGATGGCTAAGTCCCTAGGGTGGCAGTCACCGAAAACCGAAATTCGGCGCCATTTTTCCATTTCTAGGCCCACTCACATCCGCCCCAACCTGGGAAAATGGTGCCGAATATGCATTTCAGGGACCTCATTGTGTTTTTCATGAATGCAGGTACTGCAAGTTCTCCCTTTTGGAGAAAGGTCATCTGTCTTTCGAGCCACCATTCTTCCTGGCATGGAGGAACCCTGGGGCTGACTCCATGTACATTGACGATATTGTGAAGGAGTGGCATCTGGAACATTTGCGTGATTGCCCTTGGTATGTGGACCTTCCGCCCGGCTCGCTCGACCCATCCGAGTTTCAATTGAAGCTGGATGTTGAATTCCGACGAAACCGGGCTCCGCTGCCTCCGTTGTGTGCAAAAGAGGCAAAAGCGCTTGCGAACTCCAGGAAAGCGGCAGAGCTTGCTCAGGCAGGAATTCAAGAGAAATTGCATGAGAAGAGTAAAGGCCAAAGGAAAAAGACAAGGAAACAGGTGAGTGCAGTAACACCCAAAAAGAAGAAAACCATCGGGGCATCGGAGGAGGCACAGGAGGGGACCCAAGAGAGTGACTCGGACAACGACTTTGTTCAAGGTCCTAGCTGTTGCTCCTACCCAGTCACCGGTCGTCCGGGTTCCCAAGTCAGTTCGGAGTGGGACTGGCTCTGCCAAGAAGTTGGCATTTGAGGGCGAGCCTACACGGCGGTATTCGGCGGTGACGTTTACGCACAGGCCAAAGCTAGAACCTCCAACCATCATCCAATGCGTCAATGAGAGCTTCCTTGACGCTCTCGCTGCCAGGGCGAAGAAGGTGGCACACAGCAAGTCTCTGGCGGAGCAGAAGGGGAAAGCCAAGAAGAGGGCTGGCGGTACAGAGCCTAAAGACACCCCTGGTTTTGAAGCCATGATGGAATTCTTCACGGCTGTGAGCACGGATTGCAAGAGCACTCGGGGGGGGGTTGAGGTGGAGAGAGCTTGCGACATGATTCTCCTCGACATTCCAGATGGGGAGCTGCTGGAGGGCCTGGATGGTGTACCCACCTGGAACAGGTTTACTGAGGACTACTGGAAAGCCGGGTTTGGGCTGGCGGGGATGCTTCTGGATGACGGTGGATGTGTGGTTGTCCTTGCCACGAGAAGGAAGACCACAGAGAATGCGGTGGCAAGGTGGACACCGAAAAGTGTCACCCCGGTCCTCCTCAGAAAATGGTTCTGCATCAGTACACAGGGGTTGCGAACAGAGGGCCAAAGTGTAAGTTATCAATCTATTGCATTCAGTTCATATTGTGGTGTATGTTAAGTAGACCCTGGAGTTGATCCCTTCTTTGTTGGATGTGCAGACATTGGTGTTTGAGGCATATTGCTTTGTGAAGAGAGGGTCTACGTTCAAATTCCGCAACGATGGTCGTCTTGTTGATGCCACTGTGGACCCTGTAACCTACAATGTCCTCTACAACTATGTGCCCCACTCCAGTATGCCGAAGGACACAAAGACATGCAAACCGTGGCGGTATAGCCGGACCCGGAGCCCTGCTTTCATCCAAACCCTCATGGAGACGTGCTCGGATGTCCTCCAAATTTGGAAATGCGGCAGATTTAAACAAGTATTAAAATAATAGTTTTTAATTTGACCTTGCCGTTTTTGTAAGTTCCAGATCCTGTAATGCGGCGAAGATATGTCGTCAGTAACAAGTCCGCTCATGGTTTTTTAGATCCGCTCATGGAAATGAGTGACCATGCAACGAGAAATCCAGTATACCACGGCAAAAGGACGTCGCATACTAGCCTGTATAGAGTATTCCGCGGTTTTACATGCCTTAACATTGGAATGAAGCTGACCCTTTTGCCGCGATTGAACCAATTGAGTCTGCACAATTCTGTCATCTTCGGGTATTCGGCGGGTTTGCGACTCAACTGGGAAATGCGGTGCCGCATTAGGGTTCGCACGTGCGAAATTTCTGGGCGGTTTGGTGTTGGCGAAGGCCGCATCTACCAGTAGGTGCCGCATTTCCTTGCCAGGGGTCGAATGAGGAAAGCAAAGTTTGGGAGAGCAAAAAAATAGGAACCCTCCAACACACAAAAATACATGCACGTGGAAACACGAGTGAATGACATAGTATTATCTTCGTTCGAGCAAAACAGGTTACTGGTAGGCAAGACATAAGTCGGACCATTCTGTGGCCAAAGTCAGAGCTACTTGCAGCAATACAGTTCTACTATCCGAAAAGGATGGGTGTACCATTGTGTTGGGACCGCAAGCCAAGCTCACTGGTCCCCTGGATCCATATTCAGAAGAGTGTGCACCTCTTGGGGGTTCAACCCTGGTGCATGTATGAAGTGATGAGTTGTGGAATTACACCGGAGTCTCTTTAGGTACATGTAGTACAGATGCTTGCAAGGGCAGTATGATGCCCCCTTGTTCGCCATGATTTGGAAGTCGGTGCAATTGCAGGTGGGTAATTCTGAAATGGTGATGGTGTACACCTCATTGCGAACAGCTGAGCCTGCCGTGGCCATCTGATACACACGCCTGAAGCCTGGTGGGGGCACTTCTGTTGAGCTCTAGATTGTACAGTTCATCCGAAGTGCATTCCCCATCCTTGTCTCGTTCACTTTTGAGGGAGGTCGCCGCCTCTTCGGTTTCCCCCAATGGTGTATGGGATGCTTAGAGCTGTCGGGTCCCATTGTTCTTGCTCTCACAGGGGTTGGTGGTGGAGGCTGTGGAAGCGGAAATGGTTGTCTGGGGATGTCAGTGCGCTGCACCATCCGAAATCCTGCGGCGGTAAGGGCGTCGGCCTCAACCTAACTCAAATCGCAGCCTGGTTCCACCGGCCACATCGGGGGAGCCTCTGGCATTGTTTGTATGCCGTACTTGGGCTTTCCATATACGCAAGTCATAATGGCATGCCTGCAGAACCAGAACTGGGTGGTTGTCGCCTCCGCAAACTTTGCATGGACAAATCTTCATGTAAAAGTAGGAGTAGGGACAGCCCCATCTGGATTCCTCCTTATCATCTCTAAACAACGTTGCCGTGTATCCACTCGAATTGCGGAACACCTGCCTCGAAACAACGGCTTTGTGCGAGCAATTCTCCACTGTGACGGAGACACAGTCGTCTCCACAATGGCTTGGCCATACTGCATAACAGCGGGCAGAATCTGGGGCAAGCGAGCGGTGGGAATTTCTCGCACGGAATCCCCGCTTGAAGGCGATGGCGATCTGGAATTTCTTGGGCTTCCACTACTGGAAGACACATTGTGCGGCAACATGACGGGCCCTCAAGGTGCTGTCCGAATGTTCCTGTTGGATCTCCAGGAATCCTCTTCGCACCCGGGTTCCTCTTCAATCCTCCACCTCACAGGGCGAGTACGGACGTCCCCCTCTAGGTGTTCACCTCTGCGGTGCAGAGGCGTCCCTTTGATCTTCTCTCGCAATGTTGTCGCCCATTTCAGTGGATTCTTCGACCTCGAAGCTGTTTGTACCAACAATTCCTCCATGTCCGGCCCAAAGCCCCATTGTTTCCCGCTCAGGAACTTGTAGTACGTGGCTTGCTGCATTATTGCTCTGTCGATGTCCTCCGTTGTGGCCGTCACTACGTCCACCAGATGTGCGGCAGAAGACGCTCGCCAGGAGGAGTGCACTGATTCTGCCATATTCGTGTTCGGCATGTCCATGTCGGAATCCAAGCACTGCTCCTACAAGGACACAAACAATGGTGAGGGACCAATGGAAAGGTCCGTAATAGAAAGACAATTGCACAAAAATGACAGCATCATACCTCCCGCATGTACTGTCCGAACTGTCGATACCGGAAATGCCACCACCCCAACCAGTTGTGCAAGGCTCCCAGATTGGTTGTCTCCACTGCACCTGACATGTTCCACCAAGCCTCGATGATAGCAAACTTAACCTCCGCGTCATCAAATGTGGGTGCATCCTTCCACGCCGTACAAAGGACACAGTGTTCAGCCTGGAATGAGCTAGCAACAAATTTGGTAGTGTAGTGAGATAGACTCTGCATCCAATGGAATCCACATGATCTCTCCTTCCCCTCAATTAGAACATTGGGGTCCTCACCGTACACACGCCGCACCGCTGCCCAGTTGGCCTGAGCGTTGTCTGCCATGAATCCCCTGAAATTGGGCTCTGCCAATCCCGCCCTTGCCATCTGCTCGTTTATGCCCTCCCACAGATGCATCTCCGACTGTGTGTCCTCCCCTTTCATCTCGCAGATTGCAATCGTCATGAGCCTCTTGGAGTGATAGTCATAAACATGCGCACCTATAGTCACCCACTGATGGTTTGTAATTCGCTTGATGTGATCAAACATCACCCAAGCATTCGACAAGTTTCTAGTTGTCATGCGAGTGACCAAGTAAACTCCACTCCCAGGCCCACACGTCGACATTTTAAAAATGTAACAACGATCGGATTCACTGCCTTGCCCTGGAAACCTGCTACCTTGGATGTAGTCATATCCAGTCATTCGTTTCACCTCGGAGATTGAGTGCATGCCTTTGTTTGACGAAGTAACAGGTGGAAACTCGAAGATGACATTGCCATCGACTTCGAGAGGCAGATACGTTACCTTCTTGACTGGAAATTTGGCACAGTCGAGAGCAGCCAGCTTGGAGCGAGAACCATTGAGGTGATGTTGCCGTAGGAGCTGCACAATGGACCGAGTTGGAGTTATGCTCGAGGGTACATGCGTAGCACCTGCAGAGACGTCCATGTCGGATTTGAACGACCGTGTGGAGGACATGGGGACCTCAATGCACTCATCTTCCTTGTCGGAAATGTCGAATACCTCCACACGAGAAGCTATGGAGGGTCTTGACGGTCCAGGTCAGGAATGATTATCGTTACATACCTCTCTGTTGGCAGTGGCCGCCTGTCGGTTTCCGGACTCCTTTGTGGATGGTGTGGGCAGCGACTGATTCGGAAAGGGAATGGACATTCCCACAGCTGGGTACAAGATGGTGTCTGATGGGGGTACGTGCCATTCGATTCCGCAACCTCCGTCGTTACCTAGCACGACAATGGTCTCGTCAACCTGTCCAGGAACATCCTTCCTTTCTTCTTCCAAATAAACTGTGCCCGGTTTGAGCTTGAATAAACAAAGGTAAGTTTCAGTCACTTTGCAAAGTCCTCCCTCATTTGGGATCCAGGCTCTCCCAAGTTGCGGAGGACAGCAAACTATAGCGTAGGAATTCGGAGCCATCAAAGACCGCACGAAGTTGGCAACTGCAAGGTTCAGTAACAGACCAAGGCTCACAGGCACCATCTAAGTGGATCTGCGGATCGACAATTGGAAGTCACACATTGAAATGGAAAGTATTGTTTCAAGCTACATGCATGAAGGTGGGAGGTGTGATTCCATATCCAGTAAGTATGACAATGATGGCCGATTCGGCGACGAAATAACATCTCCTGACAGTTTCTCCTGAGGGTGGATCCAGCAGTATTCTCGGTGCAGACATGAACGTTCACACTAACAAGTGCCAGGACTGTTAGTTAAAACGGTTAGACAACCAAGTTGTGCTCATTAAGACAGGCCGCAATTGTGTTGTTTCGGAACAATGCAACCAATTGAGGTTCTGCATGCGGAAATGAGGTTCAGCATTTCCGTCCGGAGTGATACTTTTGATTGCTCATGGAAAAGTTGAATGCCTCAGGAGCATTATCAAGTGTAAAGAAGAAACCGGAGGTGACTATCAACCCTCTTTTTCCCTTTTTTGTTTTTGTCTGTTCCATGCTAATCAGAGAGGTCGACATCAACCTTGCGTTGACGCAAGGTTGATGTCGACCTCCAAAGTGTATGTTCTGGGCATGAAACGAGTGCAGATGCTGCACTCGAATCAACCTTGCGTTGACGCGAGGTTGATTCATGTGCCTTTTTTGTTCATTCCCACCAACCCTAAACGCTTGGCAGCCATGGAACTGTTGAATGCTCCCGGTGCATCATCAAGTGCCAAGAAGAAACCATAAGTTGCAATGTGATTTTCCATCTGATTTTTGTGTTTGTTGAACACCAATCTGAGAGCTCGACATCAACCTTGCGTCAACGCAAGGTTGATGTCGACCTCCAAAGTGTATGTTTATGAAGGTGACATGAAGCAGATTCAGCACTCGAATCAACCTTGTGTTGACGCGAGGCTGATTTTGATGCCACTCCCAGCATCCGAAGTCTCGCACCAGGAACCGCAAAGTAGGGAAAGTCGATTATCTGAAGCCCCCAAAAGAACCATGCGTCAACGCAAAGCATTTAGTGGGTTCAATGGACTGTTGCGGTATGCATTTCATACTAAGCTACATCCCCATCAATCAACCTTAACGCAAGGTTGATCCATGGGAGCTCAATCTATCACTCACAGGGATATTCATTATTTGCAGAGGAAAAGAAAAAGGAAATCCGTGGGGGGAGATGCGGCAGTGGCAGAAGGTGATGGTGAGGAAGAGTCATTTGAGGGACACTATGAAGACAAGGCCGAGGAGGTTATGGGTGGGCAGAAAGTGAACTCCTCGAAGGTGATTCTGCCGATGGAGGTTCCCGGCGGAAACCTGGTTATCCCACTATGCAGGATGATCTCCATGCCCACAGTTCGACCCGCGTTGAGGAACGACATCACAAAGTTGAAGAACGATTTTGTTCACGGCTATGTCAAGGGATCTGCAATGTTCTATGTATCCACTATGAACACGAAAGGAGAGGAGTGTCTTGTAACAGAGGACATAGAGCAAAGTTGGGATGCATGCTGGCGGGATGTAAACAGGGAGTTTGAGTTCAAGCTGTCCAAAAAGGCCTCCACAAAAGCGTTTATGGGAAAGATGTTTTTTGTCTGGGATGGGAACCATAGACTGCTTGCCTGGATGGATACATTTCAAGCTTGCACTCGGACGAGATCGAATGGCACTGGAGCGTGGTTTCCATGGTACTCGACCACAAAGGATGTGTCACGCAGCTCTTGACAGCCATGCACGACATAAACAAGTAAGTTACCAACATTGTTCCCGTTCCGATCTGCGTTTGCACAATTAGAAATCATCTTATGAGTTGAAGGTTTTTCCACGTCCAATGAAACCTCCCATGTGACGACAAATCTTTGCCACACTCTATTCCGTATCCAGAAGATAGGGCTGATACCACTGGAGTCATTCACGAACGTGCTCAGTCCTCAGCAGATGAAGAGGTGTGCTGAAAAGAAGACAATCACATGGTACAGCCTGACAAGGGAGGCTTTTCTTGACTACATGTACACGGTAAGCTTCTTGACATCTATTTGATTGTTGTTACTGCAAATTTTATCAAGAAACGGCAGTGTTTGATTCTTTCTCCCTGTAATGTATGTAGCAAGAAATAGCAGAAACTGGTTTGAAGGCGAAAGGGGGGCTGCTATTTCATGAGCGGCATGAGCATGAGCGGAAAAAAAAAAGCATGAGCAGACCATTGTGAGTCCACGGAAATAGGGTTAGGAGGCACGGAAATAGGGTCATGTGAAGTTGGAATGTGGCACCAGTGGACTTGAAATGCAACATTTTATTGCAAATTTTGTGGCAAGCCACGTCTATACAAGTGTGTTCTAACTGTCATAGCCGGAATGGGCACTACTCTCCTACACCCTCCGAGGAACTTGCCTCACCTTCTTCCTCATCCCCCTCATCCCCCTCATCCTCCGAGCTCTGTGATGCATCAGTTCCACTATGCCTCTAAAAAATCCCGTCCTCTCCTTGGGGGACTGTCCACCTCACCTCCTGGGAATCTTCTGCGTCTTCTCCCCCACTTTCTTCAGCAGAATCCAAGACAAATCTACGAGCCCGACGGGCTCTAATAGCTGTTGCTTCCTCCCTCATCTTCATTTTCTTGAGGCTTGCCTCGTCTAAAATCTGCTGTACACGACTAGGTTCGGAACACCTCCTAATGGACACCGAAGCAAGCCGGGCAGCATAAGTAGGAAGGATGTACTCCCTTTCTGGACTAGGCATGAAATCCCCCCTGGCAAAAAAAGGCACGTTCCTCCTGCCCATGAACTCCGGTGTAGACGTCCCTCTGACAGTACTTGGCATCCTACAATAAGAACAAATCCACTTCAAGAATGTCAATACCAGCACAACCAGAAAGGGTTTTCAATGAAATAAGAGAGCGGAGGGAGGTGCCTCACGAAATCTGGAGGCAACTTACAATGCCACCACTCACTCGTAAACCGGGGGCTCCTCGGCCTCGATCCCAACTTCCTCCCCTTGCTCCTTCTCGGATTTTTCCTCATCCTCCGAGGATGCCTCTTCCTCTTTCGGCAGACATTCAGCCGCTGCAAGTTCCAAGTTGTGGAGGGCAGTATCTGGCTCGAAGGCGAATACATGCCTGTCGGACAACGTCCTTGCCCACATTGAAGCACCTGAGGAACAAAGCGGGCGGTTAATAGCTTGCGGCATGCAATTGCAATCGGGCCAGGGGACAAACCGAGCACGTGAAGGTTACCCGTGCCGCATGTGAGGTCCAGAATCCGCCCTTGGAGTCCGCTCATGAAATCCGCGTGTCTTAGACTTCGGCTCACCGCTCATGCGGCTCATGCGGCTCATGGCTCATGGCTCATGGTTTCTGCTCATGAAATAGTAAACCTCGTTTGTGTGCCAGGATGGTGAGATCGTCTGCATATGCTGTAGCTGAAAGTCACTTGAGGAGGTTTTGTATTGATACCCAAGTTTGCCACGGGCTAGCCATCGGAGTAGGGGTTCTAGGAAGATAATGAATAGGTAAGGACTTAAGGTGTCTCCTTGGATGGTTCCTCGGAGGATGAAGATAGGCGGGGTGGAGCCATAATAGGCACCGAAGTTTTCAATGGTACTGTTTGTGTAGATGTTTCCTATAAGTTGGACGGCATCAGTGGGGTACCCAAGATCAAGCATGATAGCAAGTAACCTAGCATGATCTAAGGAGCCAAAGGCATTTTTAAAGTCGATATATAAGAGATATATGTCTTGTTTTGTAAGTTTAGCGTCTTCGAGGGCGGATAGAACATATTGTATTTGTCTTGTTGTACTATGCCTCGGAATCCTTCTTGGGGGTCACTGAGAATTTGGTGTTGTTTGCATTAGCTTGAGAGCATTGTGGTGAGCGTGTTGGTGAATAGCTTGTATATGGGGTTGGCCAATGTTATGGGCCTGTAATTACTGAGATCTGTAGGGTCTTGTTGCAGTAAGGCGATTCGATCCTCGGGGAGGATCGTTCCTTGGCCTTGAAGTGGGCCAAGAAGAGTGCACTGGGAGGAGCTTGAGAGGCTCCACCCTTGGAGGAAGTCGGCTGAGAGTAGAGTCAAGTGGGGGTTCTTTGCCATGGGACGCCATGGTACGGAAACAAACTCCTTGATGTGGGACGCCACAACTTGGATGTTAGTTTCTACAAAATGGACAAGTCGACGAGGACATCGACTCCCTGTTGGTAGGGGTGTGTGTCACGGGCCTTTGCCTTGAGGGCATGGGGGTCGGGACACAAGAGGGGCTGCCCCTGTGGTGGGGGCAGTGGCAACAATAGGTACGGGGGCTGAAGCACCCTTGAGTGCCCAAGGCACTCAAGGAGGCGAAGGCGCTCACTAGGTGGAGACCCGCACACCGGGTTGCGGTGGGGGTGGTTCCACGAGGGGTGGTGGTAGCTTAGTGGGTCTTAGTGGGGGTGGCATAGGACTCACCATGGGGCGGAGACCTTGTGGTGGGAGTTGTAGGGAGTCTTGGGACTCATCACGGTCCATTGGGGCCGTGGTGGGTGGGCCAAGACTCACTGCGACTCATCACCGGGAGTCAAGGGTCTTCGTGTGGTTCGCCATAAAAGGACGGTGTTGTTTGTGAAACCCCCACGGACAGTCACAGAAGTATATATAGGGGAGTAGTAACCCCGAGAACGGTGCAAGCCCGTTGGTGACCAAAAACTACTGAGTAAGCGTGCGAGCCGGAAAGCGACCAAGGTGTGGGGAGCTGTTCCGGACTGCCAACAACCAAAGGAAATTTCCACTAGGCCCAGAGTGAGCGAGGGTCTTGTGGAGGAGCAAAGGGGGACCGTTATGTCTTGGTGAGCAGCCGAAGCTCTGAGTTGGCCCGGCGGCCAGTTTTGGAAGGACACAAAGACAGGCAAACCGTGGCGGCACAGCCGGACCCGGAGCCCTGCTTTCATCCAGACCCTCATGGAGACGTGCTCCGATGTCCAAGGGCGGATTCTTGACCTCACATGCGGCACATGTAAGCCTTCACGTGCACAGTATGTCCCCTGGCCCGATTGCAGTTGCATGCCGCATGCTACTAACCGCCCGCTTTGTCCCTCAGGTGCTTCAATGTGGGCTGGGATGTTGTCCGACAGGCATGTCTTCGCCAGATACTGCCCTCCACAACTCCGAACTTGCAGCGGCTGAATGTCTGCTGAAAGAGGAAGAGGCATCCTCGGAGGATGAGGAAGAATCCGAGAAGGAGCAGGGAGGTACAAGTTGGGATCGAGGCCGAGGAGCCCCCGATTTACGAGTGAGTGGTCGCATTGTAAGTTGCCTCTTGATTTCGTGAGGCACCTCCCTTTGTTCTCTTATTTCATTGAAAGACCCTTTCTGCTTCTGCTGGTATTGACATTCTTGAAGTGGATTTGTTCTTACTGCAGGATGCCAAGTACTGCAGGAGGGACGTCTACACCGCAGTTCATGGGCAGGAGGAACGTGTTTTTTTTTTGCGAGGGGGGATTTCATGCCGAGTCCAGAAAGAGACTACATCCTTCCTACTTATGTTGCCCGGCTTGCTTCGGTGTCCATTGGGAGGTCTTCCGAGCCTAGTCGTGTACAACAGATTTTAGATGAGGCAAGCCTCAAGAAAATGAAGATGAGGGAGGAAGTAGCAGCTATTAGAGCCCGTCAGGCTCGTAGATTTGTCTTGGATTCTGCTGAGGAAAGTGGGGGAGAAGAGGCAGAAGATTCCCAGGAGGTGAGGTGGACAGTCCCCTAAGGAGAGGACGGTATTTTTTAGAAGCATAGTGGAACTGATGCATCTCAGAGCTCGGAGGATGGGGGGGGATGAGGGGGATGAGGAGGCAGGTGGGGCAAGTTCCTCGGAGGGTGTAGGAGAGTAGTGCCCATTCCGGCTATGAGAGTTAGGACACTTGTATAGATGTGGCTTGCCACAAAATTTGCAATAAAATGTTGCATTTCATTGCTATGACGAGTCCAGTGGTGTCACATTCCAGCTTCGGATGACCTTATTTCCGTGCCTCCTAACCCTATTTCCGTGGACACACAATTGTCCGCTCATGTTTTTTTTTTTTTCCACTCATGCTCATGCCGCTCATGAAATAGCAGCCCCCGGTCTAAAGGGGATGAGGGATGGTGGGCTGGTTGGGGGCTGCTATTTCATGAGCGGCATGAGCATGAGCGGAAAAAAAAAAAAACATGAGCGGACCATTGTGTGTCCACGGAAATAGGGTTAGGAGGCACGGAAATAGGGTCATGTGAAGTTGGAATGTGGCACCAGTGGACTCGTCATAGCAATGAAATGCAACATTTTATTGCAAATTTTGTGGCAAGCCACATCTATACAAGTGTGTCATAACTGTCATAGCCGGAATGGGCACTACTCTCTTACACCCTCCGAGGAACTTGCCCCACCTTCCTCCTCATCCCCCTCATCCCCCCCATCCTCCGAGCTCTGTGATGCATCAGTTCCACTATGCCTCTCAAAAATTCCGTCCTCTCCTTGGGGGACTATCCACCTCACCTCCTGGGAATCTTCTGCCCCCACTTTCCTTAGCAGAATCCAAGACAAATCTACGAGCCTGACGGGCTCTAATAGCTGTTGCCTCCTCCCTCATCTTCATTTTCTTGAGGCTTGCCTCGTCTAAAATCTGTTGTACACGACTAGGTTCGGAAGACCACCTAATGGACACCGAAGCAAGCCGGGCAACATAAGTAGGAAGGATGTAGTCCCTTTCTGGACTCGACATGAAATCCTCCCTGGCAAAGAAAGGCATGTTCCTCCTGCCCATGAACTGCGGTGTAGACGTCCCTCCTGCAGTACTTGGCATCCTACAGTAAGAACAAATCCACTTTAAGAATGTCAATACCAGCAGAAGCCAAAAAGGGTCTTTCAATGAAATAAGAGAGCGAAGGGAGGTGCCTCACAGAATCAAGAGGCAACTTACAATGCGACCACTCACTCGTAAACCGGGGGCTCATCGGCCTCGATCCCAACTTGTACCTCCCCCACCTCCTTCTCGGATTCTTCCTCATCCTCCAAGGTTGCCTCTTCCTCTTTCGGCAGACGTTCAGCCGCTGCAAGTTGAGAGTTGTGGAGGGCAGTATCTGGCTCGAAGGCGAAGACATGCCTGTCGGACAACGTCCCTGCCCACATTGAAGCACCTAAGGGACAAAGCGGGCGGTTAGTAGCATGTAGATACACCACAATATGAAGTGAATGCAATAGATTGATAACTTACACTCTGGTCCTCTGTTCGCAACCCCTGCGTATTGATGCAGAACCATTTTTTTAGGAGGACCGGGGTGACATTTTTTGGTGTCCACCTTGCCACAATATTCTCTGTGGTCTTCCCTCTTGTGGCAAGGACCACCATACATCCATCGTCATCCAGGAGCATCCCCGCCAGCCCAAACCCGGCTCTCCAGTAGTCCTCCGTAAACCTGTTCCAAGTGGGCACACCATCCAGGCCCTCCAGCAGCTCCCCATCTGGAATATCGAGGAGAATCATATCGTAGGCTCTCTCCACCTCAACCCCCCCCCCCCCCCGAGTGCTCTTGCAATCCGTGCTCACAGCCGTGAAGAATTCCATCATGGCTTCCAAACCAGGGGTGTCTTTAGGCTCTGTAGCAGCAGCCCTCTTCTTGGCTTTCCCCTTCAGCTCCTCCAGAGACTTGCTGTGTGCCACCTTCTTCACCCTGGCAGCCAGAGCGTCAAGAAAGCTCTCATTGACGCATTGCATGATAGTTGGGGATTCTAGCTTTGGCCTTTGCGGAAACGTCACCGCCGAATACCGCCGTGTAGGCTCACCCTCAAATGCCAACTTCTTGGCAGAGCCAGTCCCAGTCCGAACTGACTTGGGAACCCGGATGACCGGTGACTTGGTAGCAGCAACAGCAGTCGCAGGACCTTGCACAAAGTCGTCGTCGGAGTCACTCCCTTGGGGCCCCTCCTGCGCCTCCTCTGGTGCCCCGGTGGTTTTCGGTTTTTTGGGGGTTACTTTACTCCCCGTTTCCGTGTCCTTTTCATTTGTCCTTTATTCTTCTCATTCAATTTCTCCTGAATACCTGCCTGAGCAAGCTCTGCCGCTTTCCTGGACTTGGCAAGCGCTTTCGCCTTCTTTGGACCCAGCGGAGGCAGCGGAGGCAGCGGAGCCCGGTTTTGTCGGGCCTCTGCATCCAGCTTCAATTGGAACTCGGATGAGTCGAGCGAGCCGGGCGGAAGGTCCACACACCAAGGGCAGTCGCGCAAATGCTCCAGATGTCACTCCTTCACGATAACGTCAGTGTACATGGAGTCAGCTCCAGGGTTCCTCCATGCGAGGAAGAATGGCGGCTGGAAGGATAGATGACCTTTCTCCAACATGGAGAACTTACAGTACCTGCATTCAAAAAACACAGACAGAATCACGTCCATTTTTCCAGACTGGGTCCGAAAATGGCTAAGTCCCAGATCTGACTGGGCCCGGAACTGGAAAAATGGCGCCGAATTTCCAGAATATGTGCCATCCGCCCCAGGGACTTAGCCATTTTCGGACCTTGTACTGGAAAAATGGCGCCATTTTTCCAGTACAGGGTCCGAAAATGGCTAAGTCCCAGAAATGACTGGGCCCGGAACTGGAAAAATGGCGCCGAATTTCCAGAATATGTGCCATCCGCCCCAGGGACTTAGCCATTTTCGGACCTTGTACTGGAAAAATGGCGCCATTTTTCCAGTACAGGGTCCGAAAATGGCTAAGTCCTAGAACTGACTGGACCCGGAACTGGAAAAATGGCGCCGAATTTCCAGACTGTGCTAGCCACCCCCGGGGCTTAGCCATCCGCCCCATGGCCGGAAACAGGAAATTCGGCGCCATTTTTCTAGGGGCTTCACAACTAATTTTCATGCGCCACATAAGGCAACTTACATCCTGGAAATGTAGGGACTACAATGGCCACGGATCAAAGAAAGGCAACGCGTATGTACTTGTACAGAAGGCGCGTTGCCGCTTTGTCGTCGTTCGGCTGGTCGGCATTGCCGCATTGCCGCCCGTAGTACAAAGGCTTCAGTTTGCGACGCGGTCTAGATGTGGGGTTTCTCTCAAGAGAGCCATGCCCTTCTCCACGCGGCATAAGTCCAAGTAAAAGAAAAAAATCTCCCATAGAATGCGTGCGTACATGCCGCGAATGGAACTTCATCCACCCGTCACATCAGGTGTCGAAGGCGTATCCGGGAAGCAAGCGCGGTATCCGTGTGGAACATCCGGTTCAAAACAGACGGCGGAGGACATTTCATGCGCAACTGCGCCCTTAAATGTAGGTATGGAGGTCGCCCAGAGGCGCCACCCGGCCCACCCTCCCCCCGAGACTTCATCAACAGCCCGCTGGATGGAAAAAAACGGCGCCGAATTTCCATTCCGCGGATGACGTGGGACGCACCGTGGCCCTCCCTCCGCCCGAGACGTTCTCATCTAGAAGTAGCCGGATGGAAAACCGGCGCCGAATTTCCATCCTGCAGGCAAGCGGGAGCGCGGCCGGATGGAAAACCGGCGACGAATTTCCATGCTGCAGGTAAACCGGAGCGCTGCAGGATGGAAAACCGGCGCCGACTTTCCATCCTGCAGGCAAGCAGGAGCGCGGCCGGATGGAAAACCGGCGCCGAATTTCCATCGTGGAAGGAAACCGCAGTGCTGCAGGATGGAAAACCGGCGCCGAATTTCCATCCTGCAGGCAAGCGGGAGCGCGGCCGGATGGAAAACCGGCGTCGAATTTCCATCTTGTAAGTAAACCGGAGCGCTGCAGGATGGAACACCGGCGCCAAATTTCCATCCTACAGGTAAACCGGAGCGCTCCAGGATGGAAAACTTGAACCGAATTTCCATCCTGCAGGCAAGCGGGCGCGCGGCCGCATGGAAAACTGGCGCCGAATTTCCATCGTGCAAGTAAACCGGAGCGCTGCAGGATGGAAAACCGGCGCCGAATTTCCATCCTGCAGCCAAGCGGGAGTGCGGCCGGATGTAAAACCGGCGCCGAATTTCCATCGTGGAAGTAAATCGGAGCGATGCTGGATGGAAAACCGGCGCCGAATTTCCATCCTGCAGGTAAACGGGAGCGCTGCAGGATGGAAAACCGGTGCCGAATTTCCATCCTGCAGGCAAGCGGGAGCGCGGCCGGATGGTAAACCGGCGCCGAATTTCCATCCTGCAGGCAAGCGGGAGCGTGGCCGGATGGAAAACCGGCGTCGAATTTCCATCTTGCAAGTAAACCGGAGCGCTGCAGGGTGGAAAACCGGCGCCAAATTTCCATCCTACAGGTAAACCGGAGCGCTGCAGGATGGAAAACCAGAGCCGATTTTCCATCCTGCAGGCAAGCGGGCGCGCGGCCGCATGGAAAACTGGCGCCGAATTTCCATCGTGCAAGTAAATCGAAGCGCTGCAGGGTGGAAAACCGGCGCCGAATTTCCATCCTGCAGGTAAACCGGAGCGCTGCAGGATGGAAAACCGGCGCCGAATTTCCGTCCTGCAGCCAAGCGGGAGTGCGGCCGGATGTAAAACCGGCGCCGAATTTCCATCGTGGAAGTAAATCGGAGCGATGCTGGATGGAAAACCGGCGCCGAATTTCCATCGTGGAAGTAAATCGGAGCGATGCTGGATGGAAAACCGGCGCCGAATTTCCATCCTGCAGGTAAACGGGAGCGCTGCAGGATCGGTGCCGAATTTCCATCCTGCAGGCAAGCTGGAGCGCGGCCGGATGGTAAACCGGCGCCGAATTTCCATCCTGCAGGCAAGCGGGAGCGCGGCCGGATGGAAAACCGGCGTCGAATTTCCATCTTGCAAGTAAACCGGAGCGCTGCAGGGTGGAAAACCGGCGCCGAATTTCCATCCTACAGGTAAACCGGAGCGCTGCAGGATGGAAAACCAGAGCCGAATTTCCATCCTGCAGGCAAGCGGGAGCGCGGCCGGATGGAAAACCGGCGCCGAATTTCCATCCTGCAGGCAAGCGGGAGCGCTGCCGGATGGAAAACTGGCGCCGAATTTCCATCGTGGAAGTAAACCGAAGCGCGGCAGGATGGAAAACCGGCGCCGAATTTCCATCCTGTAAGCAAGCGGGAGCGCGACCGCATGGAAAACCGGCGCCGAATTTCCATCCTGCAGGCAAGCGGGAGCGCGGCCGCATGGAAAACCGGCGCCGAATTTCCATCGTGGAAGTAAACCAGAGCGCTGCAGGATGGAAAACCGGCGCCGAATTTCCATCCTGCAGGCAAGCGGGAGCGCGGCCGGATGGAAAACCGGCGCCGAATTTCCATCGTGGAAGTAAACCGGAGCGCTGCAGGATGGAAAACCGGCGCCGAATTTCCATCCTGCAGGTAAACCGGAGCGCTGCAGGATGGAAAACCATAGCCGAATTTCCATCTTGCAGGCAAGCGGGAGCGCGGCCCCATGGAAAACTGGCGCCGAATTTCCATCCTGCAGGCAAGCGGGAGCGCGGCCGGATGTAAAACCGGCGCCGAATTTCCATCGTGCACGTAAACCGGAGCGCTGCAGGATGGAAAACCGGCGCCAAATTTCCATCCAGCACGTAAACCGGAGCGCTGCAGGATGGAAAACCGGCGCCGAATTTCCATCCAGCAGGTAAACCGGAGCGCTGCAGGATAAAAAACCGGCGCCGAATTTCCATCCTGCAGGCATGCGGTGTCGCGGCCCTTTGCCTTGAGGGCAGGGGGGTCGGGACACGAGAGGGGCTGCCCCTGTGGTGGGGGCAGTGGCAGCGATAGGTGTGGGGGGGCTGAAGCACCCTTGAGTGCCCAAGGCACTCAAGGAGGCGGAGGCGCTCACTAGGTGGAGCCCCGCATACCGGGTTGCGGTGGGGGTGGCTCCACAAGGGGTGGTGGTAGCTTAGCAGGACTTAGTGGGGGTGGCATAGGACTCACCCTGGGGCGGAGACCTCGTGGTGGGAATCGTGGGGAGTCTTGGGACTCATCACGGTCCATAGGGGCCGTGGTGGGTGGGCCAAGACTCACCGCGACTCATCACCGGGAGTCGAGGGTGTTCGTGGTGGTTCGCCATAAAATGGCATGGTTGTTTGTGAAACCCCCGCGGACAGCTACAAAAGTATATATAAGGAGTAGTAACCCCGAGAACGGTGCAAGCCCGTTGGTGATCAAAAGCTAGTGAGTAAGCGAGTGAGCCGGAAAGCGACCAAAGAGTGGGGAGCTGTTCCGGACTGCCAACTACCAAAGGGAATTCCGCTGGTTCTAAATCGTTGGAGGGTTCTTTGGGAGATCAAGGGGGGACCGTTATGTCCCGGTGAGCAGCCGAAGCTCCAAATTGGCCCAGCGGCTAGGTTGGGAGTTAGGCACGCGCATCAAGCGAGTAACTATGACTTGAGGGGGGAGCTTACCGAAGTGAGGTGCGCGACATTTGGTATCAGAGCTTAGAGTTCAGTACGCGATCGTCCTTGGGATTGGCCTCATCATGGGGTCGGGCAAGCCAAAGCAAAAGCGGAACGGCCCAAAAGATGATGATCCTGGTGAGCCCGATGGGGGCGACGTGTCACCGAGGCGGCCGTTTGAGGAAGCGATGCATGTTTCCGAAAACACGGCCGCTCAAGAGCGGAAGGAATCTGAGGAGTTGGAGCCTGAGGAATCCTTGAGAGCTCCGACCGACCAACATATGCCTCCCATGCCGGCAGCCTTTTGGGAAGGGTTGTTGGCGCAATTTGGCGGGACGTTGAAAGACGTGTTGAAGGCAGCTAATACCACTTCCACTAAGGCAAAGTTTAAGGTGAAGCCGAAGGAACCCGATACCTTTGAGGGAGTCCGAAATCGGAAGGCACTCAACACCTGGCTCTTGGAGCTGGAGCAGTACTTCCGGGCGGCCAAGTTGAGTGACGAGGATCGGGTGGAAGTGGCTCCCACCTATTTGAGGGGCTATGCTCAACAATGGTGGCAGAAACGCCTTCACGACCGAGGTCCAAGCCCGGAAACCTTGAACTGGAGTGGGTTCAAGGAATTGATGAAGAGGCAGTTTATGCCCCTCAACGCGTCCTGGCTCGCCCGGGACAAGATGAGGAATTTGAAGCAAACAGATGACATTCGGGGATATGTCCAGGCTTTCAATGTGCTGTTGCTCGAAGTCGCGGACATGGCAGAACCAGAAATGGTCTTCAACTTTGTGGCGGGACTGGCCCCATGGGCCAGGCGGAAGTTGGAAGAGAAGCCACCTAAGACTTTGAACGAGGCAATTGAGAGGGCTAAATGTTTCTCGGATGTCCCTAAGGGTGAAAGACAAGGCCGTACGGAGCTGAACCACAAGAAGACCCGGCGGGAAGGTGACTCCTTCCGACCGGAAAAGAAGTGGGATAGGCCACGCGGCGACAATGGCACGTGGAAATCGAAGGGAGGGCCTTCATAAGTCAAGGCGGCACCCGGTGCTTCGAAAGGAAAAGCGGGTGGAGCGGCTTATGGCGGACAAAAGGCGACCTTTGATGGAGTGTGTTTCAATTGCGGGGAGCCCGGGCACATGGCCAAGAAGTGCACGAAGCCCCGGAAATTGAACATGACTCGGGCGACCACAGAGTTGTCGAAAGATACCATCAGTCGCTTGGTGGAAGCGGTGGTCGCCAGGACTTGCAAGGTAGGCAAATTCTCTTGTGAGTTGTATCAGGAAACTGGCGCCTTACGTAAAGGGAGTCAGTTATTGTTCGTGGATGGGATAATATCCGGAACTAACGTGTCGTTGTTGGTGGACACAGGAGCATCGCACTCCTTCATGACACCGGCAACAGCACAAAAGCTGGGACTCCCGACAAGTGACGTGGGGGCCTCTATTGAGGTGCGTTCTACCAAAGGAGAACCGCAATTGGCGACAAGGTTGGCGTTTGATGTTCCTCTTCAACAGGGGAGTTGGGAGGGACGTGAGAACTTCACCATCTGCGAGATCGATGGAGTGGATCTCATTTTGGGGATAACCTTTTTGAGCAAATCCGGAGCGGTCATAGATGGCCGCAAGAGAGTAGTCACGCTGCCATGTGGGAATGGTGGCAAGGTCTTACGAGTGTCGGAAATGCCCAAACCCGTGGGAGGGCGAATAAACCTCATGTCAGCAAGGGAGTGGGCCGTGGAGGAGGCACACGAGCCCCAGTTTTTGCTCTATATTAGAGAAGTGAAGGGAGAAGGCGATGGGGAGCCGAGCCCAGATTGGATCAAGGGGATTTTGGAGAAATACCAGGATGTGATGCCGGAGGATTTACCAAGCGGCTTGCCACCGCGAAGAGGAGTTGACCACAAGATTGAGGTGATACCGGGATCGGAACCGCCTGCCAAGGCGCCCTACCGGTTGAGCCACAGAGAGTTGGTCGAGCTGAAGACTCAGCTCAAAGATCTAATGTCAAAGGGGTACATCCGGCCGAGTAAGTCACCTTACGGAGCCCCGGTGCTATTCGCAGACAAGAAGGATGGGACGCTGCGGATGTGTGTCGATTACAGGGCTTTGAATAAGGTGACTATAAAAAACCGGTACCCTTTGCCAAGGATCGACGACCTTTTCGATCGGTTGGCAGGAGCGAAGTATTTCAGCCGGATCGATCTGCGCTCCGGCTATCATCAAATTCGAGTGGCGGAAGGAGATGAGGAGAAGACCGCGTGCAGGACAAGGTATGGATCATATGAGTTCTTGGTGATGCCTTTTGGACTCACCAACGCTCCCGCGACCTTTAGCACGCTGATGAACAGCGAGTGGTTGGATGACTTTGTGATCGTGTACATCGACGACATCTTGGTGTATTCGAAAACAAAGGAGGACCACCTGGAGCACCTCAAAAGGATGTTCCAGAAATTGCGGGAAGGGAAGCTGTATGCCAAGGCTTCAAAGTGCGAATTCGGGGTCACAAAAGTGGAGTTCCTGGGGCATGTGATTACACAGGATGGGATCAGAATGGATGACAGGAAGGTGAGGGCAATCTTGGACTGGGAGCCTCCGACTTCGGTCCCGGGAGTGCGATCCATCCTAGGACTCACCTCCTATTACCGGAAGTATGTGAGAAATTTTGCCAAGATTGCGGGGCCGCTGTCAGACCTTCTGTGTAAGTCCAAAGTCTGGGCATGGAACACTTTTTGTGGCCAAGCTTTTGCTGAATTGAAGCAGCGGATGGCGGAAGCTCCAGTCTTGAAAATCCCAGAGTTCGATCGTCTGTTCGAGATTCATACAGATGCGTCGGACTTCGCGATTGGGGGTGTACTGATGCAAGATGGACGCCCAATGGCTTACAAAAGTAAGAAACTGAATGAAGTGGAGCGACGGTGGCCGATGCACGAGAAAGAGATGAAGGCGGTGGTGCACTGTCTTGAGCTTTGGCGCCACTATGTTGGTTCCAACCCAGTGAAGGTGTTCACGGACAATGTCACGGTGAAGTATTTTGCCACGCAGCCCAAGTTGTCCCCAAAACAACTTAGGTGGCAAGATACTTTGGTGGTGTTCGACGTGGATATCCAGTACAAACCGGGACGGGACAACGTGGTGGCCGATGCCTTAAGTAGAAAGCAGCAGCTTTTGTTGGTGTACAGGGGCGAGACGGCGCTCCAAAGGAAGATCCGGAAGGCTTGCCGAAAGGATGAGCTGGTGAAGTCCGTGATGCAGGACTTGAGGATGGGGGTTAAATCGCAGTTCCACTTGCAAAATGGACTGCTCCGGTATAAGCAAAAGCGTCTCTACATGCCGAAGGGAGGGATCAGAGATAGCCTCTTGAGAGAATGCCATGATAGCCCGCTTGCGGGCCACGGCGGAGCCAATTGCACTGCGGCACTCTTGAAGAAAGAGTATTTCTGGCCCAAACTGAGGGAGGAGGCAGAGGAGTATGTCAAGACATGCACCACATGCCAACAAACCGGAGCGAGTACAAAAAGCAAGCGGGGCTGTTACAACCCTTGCCGATTCCAGAGGGGACTTGGGAAAGCGTCTCGATGGATTTGATGACTGCTATGCCGCTGTCAAAAGGATTCGATGCAATCATGGTGGTGGTGGATAGGTTCAGTAAAATGGGCCATTTCATCCCCACCAAGGAGACGGCAACGGCACAAGAAACAGGGCGACTTTACTTCGCCCACATCTTAAAGCATCATGGAGTCCCAAAGGATATTGTCTCGGACCGCGATCCAAAGTTTACGAGTAAATTTTGGAGGGCACTTTAGAAGAAGATGGAGATGAGGCTGAAGATGAGCACCGCCTTCCGACCTACGACCGACGGCCAAATGGAAAGAGTGAATTCCGTAGTGAAGCAGATCTTGCGGAATTACGTGTCGGCAGACCAAACAGACTGGGTGGAACACTTAGACGTGTTAGAGGACTGTCGGGGACTTAGACACTTATACGGGATCTGTAGGGTACCCTTAA